>JBDFRD010053306.1:0-26087 GCA_039654405.1 Bullina lineata | reverse complement strand
GAACAGACCATTGAAGAACTTCACACACAGGTGGCCAACCTTGGTGGTCAGTTGGAGAAAGTTAGCCAGGAGAAGGATGGTCATATGGTCACTGCCTCAACTCTTGAATCTGAACTTCAGAAAATGAAAGTAACTTTGGATCAAGAGAAACAGTTGAAAGGAGGTTTGGAGGAGGAGAGAGATGGACTGAGGGAGAGAATTAGTAATCTGGAGTCCACTATAAATGCTTTGAAAGATGAAAAGGACTTGAATGAAACATCTTTGAAAGGCAGGGAGGAAGATTGTTCAAAGTTGCAGGCTCAAATCACGGAACTGAATCAAACAATAGTAGATCAGAACAGCAACAGAGAGAAACTAGAGCAGAGAATCCTAGAATTAGAAACTGCCTCTGATCAGAAACAAGAACTGTTGATGGAGAAATCCTCAGAGATGGAGACGTTGTCCCAGCAGTGTGCACGCTTGTCAGAGGAGCTGGAGTCTGCACGGAATGAGCTGGTGTCCAAACAGGAAGTGCTGAGTGCTCATGCTCAGAGTTTACAAGAGGCAGAAGGGAGACTGAGGCAGCTAGAGGCAGACAAGGCATCTATGGAAGAAAGCTCATCCCAAGAACTGGAACGTCTTCAGCAGGTGCTTGTGGAGAAGGACAAGGAACTGGGTCAGCAGACAGGCCTGGTCAAAGAACTGGAAGGTCAAGTGGAGGATTTCAAGGGCAAGTTGGGCAGAACTGAAGAGCAGAGGTCAGTGGAGGAAGAAGAGAGGGGTCAAGTGGAGGCCAAGATGAGGTCACAACTGGACATGCTTCAGATGGATGTTGAGGACAAGGAACAGACCATTGAAGAACTTCACACACAGGTGGCCAACCTTGGTGGTCAGTTGGAGAAAGTTAGCCAGGAGAAGGACAGTCAGACAATCACTGTCTCAACTCTTGAAGCTGAACTTCAGAAAATGAAAGTAACTTTGGATCAGGAGAAAGAATTGAAAGGAGGTTTGGAGGAGGAGAGAGATGGATTGAGGGAGAGAATTAGTAATCTGGAATCAACCATTAACACTTTGAAAGTGGAAAAGGATTCTGCTGAAATTTCTATAAAAGAAAATATGGACACCTGTGCAAAGAATGAAGCCCTCATCAGTGAACTACAGCTGGGTGTTGCCGAACTCAAAGCGGAAAAAGAAAAGATGCTACTGAGGTTAGCAGATTTTGAGTTGACTGCCAGCAGCGAACAGCAGTTGCTCACTCAGAAGACTTGTGAGATAGAGACATTGTCCAAACAGTGTGCCAGTCTATCAGAGGAGCTGGAATCCTGTCAGTCTCAGCTGCTGTCCAAACAGGAAGCCCTGAGTTCTCACAGTCAGAGTCTGGAAGAACTGGAAGAAAAACTGAAACAATTACAGGCAGAGAAGGCGGCGATGGAAGAATCAACCTCCCTGGAATTGAACTGTCAGCAACAGAAGTTGATAGAGAAAGAAGACGAATTTTGCCGGCAGACAGAGCGGATCCAAGAGCTTGAGGGCCAGGTGGAAGAGCTGCGGGTGAGGTCGTGTCGTGTCTTGGAACTGGAAAATGTTCTGGCGTCACTGACTGAGGAGAAAGAGTCCCTTCAAAAGCAGTGGGAAGACGCTTGCTCTGAGAAGGTGTCTGGAGAGACTGTATTTGAGAAGCAGAAAATGAAACTGGAAGAGAGAGTTCAGCAGTTGGACTGCCAGCTTGAAGAATGTCAGCAGATGCTGGAGGTAAAGACAAAGGAAGCGGGGTCTCTCACTCAGAGATGCTCTTCATTGTCTGAGGAACTGGAAGGCAAGCAACAGGAATATAATGGACTGGTAAACACTCACAAAGAAAACCTTAGAGAAATTGAAGAGGCTGCAAAACAAGCAGAGAAAAGCCATGCTTGCACGGTGGAATCTTTAAATGAAGAACTGGGTCGACTTCAGAGACAGATGGAGGAAAGAGATGAAGAAATAGTTAGTCACAGAACCAAGATATCAGATCTTGAAGGTCAAGTAGAAACTTTACAAAACAAGTTGTCACACTCGGAAGAGCAGCGTTTTGAGACAGATAAAACAAGGGCTAGTGTACAAGAAAGTACAGATTTACAACTGATTAACCTGCAGGCAGAATTAGACAGTCACAAGAATGAAATTGAGGTCTTGAAGAAAGAAAAGTGTGATTTAGACGAGAATAGAAGTATTTTAATGAAAGAGAGAGATGAGGCAAGGCAAAAAATAACTGAGTTGAATTCAGAGCACCTTTTGGCGCAAAACTCCTGTCAAGACGCAGACTTAGAGGTTAAAAGGTTGAAAGCTGAAACTGATCATCTGCAGGCTGCCAAAGCTCTGCTGGAAGAGAAGCAGAGTCAGCTGTCCTTAGAGAAGACGGACCTGACAGAATCCATGGCAAGAGCTGAACAAGAGCTAGTCGATGCCAACAGAAAGATTCAAACCCTAGAAGAAGAGGCAAGATCTCAACATGGCATTGTTGAAAGCCTGCAAGCTTCCAAAGCTCTGCTGGAAGAGAAGCAGAGTCAGCTGTCCTTGGAGAAGATGGACCTCACCAAACACGCATCACATGACCTGGAAACTCTCAAGCTGAAGCTGTCCGATGCCCAGGAAGAAGTAATGGCCAAATCCAGGGAGATCGTGTCCGTGAAGACGCAGTGTGACAATCTGGCCAGTACTGTATCCAAAACTAACTCCAAATTTGAAGAGCTGCTGGCGGAGAGGAAATCTGTGGTGGAGCAGGTGAAGGAGATCAAGAAAGTTTTGGATGAGACGAAGACTGACCTGCAGGAGAAAGAGGATAACGTGATGGTCTTGAGAGAAGAGCTGGAAAATGCAAACCAGGAAAATGAAAGCTTGAAGGCAGCTCAACAGGACTGGCTTCTGAAAGAGGAGAAGCTCAACTCGGACAATGACGTGCTTCAGGGGAAAATCCAGGATATGGATATGGAGGTGGAGAGCACCAGAGACTCCATGGAGACCATCTCAGGGCAAAGGTTTGAAGCTCTGGAGAAACTCCGCACTGCCCTGAGCGAAAATGAAGACCTGCAGCAAAAGCTGAAAAACAAAGAAGCTGAGATCTACTCTGTCAAGCTGCAGAGTGAGAGTGTGGGACTTCTTGAGACCAAGATGGATGCTGTCAATCAGGAGCTTCTGACGAAGGATGACAGGATATCAGAGTTGTCGATGAAAGTGGATGAAGTTTCCAGAAAGTTTGAGAATGCTTCTGCTGAAGTCGGTTCTCTTGAGAAGAAGAATGAGAACATGGAAAGTGAATTGGAGAAGCTGGGGCGGGAGAATGAAGAGCTCAGAGAAAAAGTAGACTTGTCTTCAGAAGGCCTGAAAGAATTGCGGGAACAGATGATGCTGCTTCAAGACCACATCAAGTCCGCAGACGAGAAGCTCAAGCAAAAGAAGGAAGAAATCGTGCAGAGGGTGAATGAAGTGCATGAGAAAGAGAAAGAAATAGAAAAGCTGACGGCAGACTTGGAGGAATCCACGAGCAGGGCGTTGGCTTTGTCCGAGCAAATAACCAGCTTGAACAAGGAAGTGAAAGAATCCAAGAGCACTATTGGAACATTGGAAGATGCCATCGAATCTCTCAACTTTGACCTGTCAGCTATGGAGCAAGAGAAGATGATGATGTCAACAGAGAAAGGTGGTCTGGAGGAAAGGGTCAGAGAGCTTCAAAGTACGGAGAGTTTCCTCCAACACGAAAATAATGCGTTACTGAAAGGCAAACAAGACGAGGAGTCTGGTACGAGGATGCAGGTTGAACTGTTGGAGAAAGAGAATGCTGAGCTAAAGGTAACCATCAGTAGCCTTGAGTCCAGTGTCAGAGAGGCGCAGAACAATTTTGAGGGATTATCCTTAAAAGAAGCTCAACTTAATCAAGAAGTAGACGCCTTGAAAAGAAAGCTGGAGGAAAAGGAACAATCCTGTGAAGACCTTGACATCAAAATCGGTGATCTTGAATCCGAATTGAAGTTCCAGACTCAAAGACTAGAGAGTCAAGCTAAAGAGATGGACGACTTGATGAAAACAAAAGCGCTAGTTGAGAAAACGCTGGAGCAAAAAGAGTCAGAGCTGTGCACATTCCTAGACGGACAAGTGGAGACTGCCATGGCTTTAGAAACAAAAGACAATGAAATTCAAAACTTGTCCCAGGCCAAGGCAGGCCTGGAGTCGAAACTGGAAGCCAAGGAAGTTGAGGTTCAACAGTTGTTGGATAGCAAGAATGAGTCACGGGCTAAACTGGAGGAGACAGAAGCAGAGCTTCGTGCTGTGACTATAGAAAGGGACAGTCTGAATAACAATCTGGAGGGGAAGCTAGCAGAACTGGCGACGTCAGAGACAGAAAGAGAGTCGCTTGACAAGAAGGTTTCTGAGTTACAGTTCTCAGTTATCTCGTGTAAATCTGAAAGTGAAAATCTCGAAAGTCAAGTCAGGAAGTTGGAGGGAGAAAAGGCCGTCTTCGTCAGTCGCATCGATCAGCTGGAGACTAGGGGTGACCTTGACCTCTTGAAACGAGAGATTGAAGAATTGAAAAGTGAGAAGAAAAGCTTGGAGGAGAAGCTTGTGGAGACCAGTGCACCTGCAGTGGAGAGGGTGGCTGAGAACAAGCAGGTATGGATGTTGTGTCTCTCTCTCTCTCTACCTTTTTTCCTCACTAGTAATGCTGGTTCCTAATAATATAGTGGAATCCGGATATTATCAACACCTCGGGACTGAAAAATAGTGTTGACTTCTCGCGGATTCCACTGTATAATGTTTAGTTTGGCAGGGAACTCTTTTAAAAGTGTCGAACTCCTTGCTTTTTTTTTTTTTTTTTTTGTCTCTCATCTCTTTATGTTTTAGAAGTTTTCTTCATCTTTTGCAGATACTAAGATACAATGTACTTTTAAAACCTTTAATCAGTGTCATGCTGGAGGCTTGTAAAGTAAAGTAAAGTTCCTTCAAGGTCTATGAGGCCCGTAGAGCTGGAGCTAATCCCGGTTTTGGTAGCGTGAAGCAAAACAGATGAATTAACTTCATCTCCTAGACAGGATGCTAGTCTGTCATAGGTTTACTTCCCCAGCAGAATCTGCCGGCACCCAATTTGCACCCGGGTGGGGAGAGGAAAAATGGTGTATAATTATAATGTCTTTTCCAAGGGCACAACACAGTCATCTCCTGGATTCGAACCCTGGACCCTTGGATTAGGAGTCCAATGCTCTAACTGTTCTGCCACCATGCCACCTATGCCATTGCTTGTGATAGGACAAAATACATGAGTACTTTGCACTCATGAGTCGTGAACCTACTGCCATGTATTAATGTGAAACAAATCTTACTTTACAGACTGAGCTGGCCTTAGAACAAACACAAACTGGTCCTGTTTCAAACGTAGAAGGAAACGAGGTGAGAATCGTTTGTCAATAACCATGAAATTAGTCATAATCCTAAGATCACTTAGCTTTCCTTACTAATCTAGCTTTGCTGGATCATTGGAAGACATCACTCTGAGTGCCTCAAGTCATTGCAATCTGTTGTTAAACAGGGCTTATTAAAAGCATGCCTTTTCTGTGTTGAAAAATCTCGTTTGATATACAGTACAGTTTGATTTCATACTTGAGAAGACATCTGGTGTCCTGACAGATGGCCAAGACTGCAGGCAGTAAGACAAATTAAAACTCATTACCTTTTAGCACTTTCACCAGATCATGTTGTTGTTTTTTGTTAAATAAATAATGTCGGTTTTTATTTTTCAACCTTTCTCGTATAGGGTGACATATTGGTGCAGTTTTCCTTTTATTATACATTGTATGTACTTTAATTCTCTCTTTCCAACCCCCCCAAGGTGTTCTCTGAGCTGGAGGAAGTGAAGGAAGAGAGGGACAAACTCAAAGAAAAAGTGGCAGGACTCTTGGAGGCAGGCATGAGGCACCAGCAGAAAGCAAAAGACCTTGAGAAAATGGTGGCCAGCCTCAACAGTCGTAATAGGTTCCAGGGTGAGGCTGTTTGCGCAAATCTTCTCTTCTTTCTCTTATGCCTGTTGATTCCTTAAGGAACATAGGGCCGCAACAACACTTCTCCAACGCATGTGGTTCTGGCAGGTCCTCCTCAGCTCAGCCCACGTCACTCCAGTAGCCCTTGCTTCAGCGTTTATACTGTTTAGTTTTTTGTTGTTGTTTTTTTTGCACAAATATCCAGTGAAATTCATTATTGTTATCGAACTTTTCATATTCAACCAGTAAAAGTTTTTTTGTTTTTTTTTGCAAGGTGTTGCAGTTCTGGGTATGAATGCAAAAAAAAGTGAATGGAAGCTGAAAAATGCGAAGTAGCAAACACAACCAAATGAAGCTATCCCGTAGAAACAAAGTTCTTTGTGTATTTCTATGGGATTGCTTCATTTAGCTGTGTATGCTAATTTGCAGTTCTAGGTATTATTCAGTAATGAATTTCATTGTCTAACCAGTCATGTAGTCATTTGTTGTTGTTTTTTCATAACATCATTAGAATTCATGAGATGATCTCCACTATACAAACGTACTGTCTTTCCTTTTATCATAAGAAAATGTACTAAATCCTGAAGCAATGTTTCTTTTCGGGTTAAGATTGATTCTCTGATCTACTTTTTCCTTCTATTCTAATCCTGTTCCAAAACTGCCTTATAAAAATTCATTACTTGTTTCAGTTCTCAAGCTAAAGAAAGAGAGGGAGAAGAACGCCAAGACCGACAGAGAGAAAGGAATGAAGACTGGCGGCCTTCAGCAGCCTAAACTGCTTGAAGTGCTAGAATCGGCCCAACCCTCCAAATCACAGAGTTCTGGTGTGAGCAGCTCACAGAAAGAATTGCAAGAAGACTGTGTAACGCAGCAGTGTGCCAAGAAAGAATCATCTCCAGGCAAGGCTCTCTCTCTTTCCAAAAGAGCACTGCCCTCGACAACGAATGCTTCTCCGAGGAGTACTCCTCCTGAGTCCTCCTGTGCCAGAAGGGCTTCAGCGCGGCTGGCCAGGTCATCTCCATCACAAAGCATGTCTCCTGTAAAGAAGACTCTGAAAAGAGAATCATCTTCCTCGATTGGACTTTCAGATCCAGCTGAGTTATTAGCGACAAGCAGCCAATCTCCATCCTCAAGAAACTCATCACAGCCGCAATCCTCTCCATCCACACTGTCAGAAGCAGCTCCACTACAAAACTCGCCTTTAAATGCCAGCACTTCCGTTCAGGAACCCCAAAGGAACGTCAGTGGAAGGCGAGGGTCACGGGGATTGAGTGTGTCTAAGAATCGCAAACCATCACCTTCATCTTCGTCTCAATTGTCATCATCCCCTTTCCATTCTCCTGCCTCGTCTGCAGCCGAGCATTCTGTGTCAGGCCTGGCTTCTGTTCATTCCTCTTCACCCGTCAGTGGTAATACATCCCGTTCTCTGTCAGCTCTTTCCAAGGTGAGCTCACCAAGTGGTTCTCAAACCAGGATTGGTAGTATAATGGAACATCCTGTGCCTGATATTCCCCTTTCCACGGAGGTTTCTCCTCGTGTGACAAGGCGTATGTCTCTGAACAAACGTCGATCGATGGAACCCAGTCAGGAAGCGGAATCGTCGAAGAAGGCAAAGGTGACATCAGAAGGTATGTGAAGAACTGTAATAGAGACTTTGTTTTTTTTAATATCAACTCATGACTGGCTGTCTTGGTCCTCAGAGTGTCAAAACAACTTTTCTTATTTGTCTTTTTATTCTTTATGGCAATAGCAAAATGTGATGTTTCCATAATTATTCATCCGGAATCATTTTTTTGAAGCTGTTAGTGTTGTGCAGTTTGTTGTAGGGGAAATGTAAACTAATTTTGTGTTCCAACTTCTTTAATTTATGTAAAATAGAATTATCCTAGGCCTAATTTTCCTCTTACCTTTTTCATTTTTTTATTTTTTTTTATAACTTTGAAGTTGACACAAAAGCATCCTCATTTTTTTTTTTTTCTGCTTTTTGTTTTTACCTGCAGTCTTGTCGCTGGAGAGTGAAGTAATGGCCCAGCACGGAGGTGATACAACGCCTCCAGATTCCAGACTGAAGGACAGTGGGTCATCTGTCTCAGGTCATGGTGTGTCAAATGAACACAGTGAAAAGCCACAGTCCACTGTGTCTTTGTCTACCAGGTCGAAAACAAAAGCTGTGGTGAGTCAACAAATAATTGTTGCAACTTCCTTTTCTCCTTCTTCTCCTAATTTCCCTCCCCTTCTGCTACTTTTTTTTTCTTTTTCTCATTTAATCATAGACCTGACAACCATCCTGATTTGAGACCACCGGTCCTGCTATGCTGAAAACATCAAATTTGTCCGTTTTTCGAGCTTCAGAGCCCATAAACCTAACCACCCCCCAAACCACTTTCTTGGATTTCCTGGATGAAGATCTAGTGATGACAGTGTTTCCTTTATATATTTTTTTCTTCTTCCATGCTTGTTCAAAAGTATCCCTATTTTTGAGTTAACAAAGTTGGCAGGTCTTTTTCCTCATGATGAGTTTCCGTTATACCTCTTTTCTTGTCTCACCTGGTGCAATTCACTTCAAAGTCTTCTTTGATTTTTCATTTCATTGAAAAGTTATGATGAGAAATTCTCTAGTATAAATTATATTATTATGTGTATGAATACATGTGCGTGTATGAACAGCGCCTCTGGGCAAAGCTTTGTTTCTAAATAAGAGGCTGTCCAGGCAAAGCAGCGATATAGCTGCTTTGATCGTCTGCGTCTTTTTTTTTACGCTGCACAATACGAAAAGAGTCATACCATGTATCTGTATTGTAATGTATACATGTTGTATATTATTATATGTCGTGAAGTATACCCACTTTGTTTTTTAAAAGATGTGGCATGTGAAGGCCGCAATGGAAAAACAATCAGGGTCCATTTGTCCCATGTTTGAAGTTACATGCTGCCCCTTCACACGTAAGTTAGTTCTCTTAAAATTTCAAAGCGAAAAACGATCACTAAAAAAAGGGAGCACCTGACCCACTCATGCATGGTGTTTTAATGTACACTAAAAAAAACCCGAGCACCTAACCTATCTTATTGTTTTAAAAATTAAAATGAAGTGTTTTCTCAAAACTGAAAAAACTTAACCCTGGTCGTTTTTCCATTGTGGCCTTCATAATATGTATATGTAAGATAAGATACACATGTACATGTATGTGTGTGAAAGGTAGTTATAAATTAAAACATCTTTACGCTTTATATTCCACAGAAGAATGGAGCCCCGCTATCAACAATAACCAACAGTCCTAAGAAAAAGTGCCAGCCAGCACAAGGGAGAAGTCAGGTGAAAGGTTTTGCTCGCCTGAAGAAAGCACCAGCACCTGCAGAATCTGCACCAACATCAACACCTGTGGAGACTGGGGATGGGGGGCAGAATTGCCATGTGCAGTGATTCCATCCTGTCAAGGGATCATTAACGTGCATAATGTACACTCAGGACCTCTGATTTGATAGCTCATCTCCAAAAGAACTTGGCATTCAGACTTCCTACCACCCAGTTAAGAGTCGGGGGTGAATTAAAGATTGAAGCTGACAGAAAAAACCCAGCAGCCATTGGGGGGAATTGGCCTCGTACCCATGTGCTCAGAAAGTGAATGCATTCTTCTCCACTATAAAGATGGTAGTTGCATTATACTTATTTATACACACTCCCTGGAGTTAATGAGTGATAAATATTAATGTTGAGTCCCCATGAGTCTGCAGTAGTGGACATAGAGACCAGGCCTATAAGTAAGCCAATACTTTCTATTTACCAACTCAAGTAGGTAATGGGTGGATCAAACCTGATGAACTGCTCTGTCTCTCTATCTTGATACATGTATTTTTGTATTTTTTATTGTTTTGTCTGTTATGGCATTGAAGATGGTAACGTCAATATCTGATCTAATGTTAATGTTTGTCACTAAATACATGAAGCCCATCAATCCTGTATGACTGTCTAGTTTTAGTTTTATGTGCACACTGTGGGTTTTTTCCTTCCTTTTTTTTTGTATCACTTATGTATTTCTCTGTGCCAAACAGGACCACTTCTATCTAATTCTTAATGTATGCCATTATATATGCAGGAATGTTTTCCTGAGCATTCAGAGTGAATAAAAAATGTTTAGAAATCGACGTATTTCTTTCAGTTCTGTGCCGTTGTTTGCGAGTCTGACTATGAATCGCAATATGGGGATGAAATACATGTATGTATGCTGAGAGAAGAAAAGCAATAAAGAAGTGCTAAAGCAAATAGGAATAGAAAAGCAAAACCTCCTGAAAGAGGTAAATAGAAGGAAGATCGCCTATTACGGCCACATCAGAAGGCATGACACCATCCAAAGGACTATCCTTGAAGGAAAGATAGAAGGGAAGAGAGGTCGGGGAAGAAGAAGGAAAAGCTGGATCAAGAACATCGAAGAAACAGTAAAGATGAAGATAAACACCTGCTGCGAGGAAGCGAAGGACCGCAGAAGATGGCGAACCATGGCATCCAACCTCCACAGAGAGAAGGAACCTGGGTGATGATGATGATGATGTAGAGACCTAACTAAAAAAAAATATGCTAAAAAAAACAGGAACTCAACAATGGTTACTCTTGGTATTTCTGCCCAAGGTAAAACAAAATATATTTAATTTGCATCAAAATTTAGCACTGTTTGCAAGTTTACGTTAAGGGTTTATTGTTCTCTGATCAGACCGTTTTTATCACCACATGTATGTACATAGTAGAAACATGTACATCATAGATTATATAGACGTGTGTATTTCACCTGTATTGTGTATAATATTGTACATTGTACATGTATTGTATGGCTCTATTCATCTTTCAGGCGATCAAAGCAGTGCCTGTATTAAGACAGTAGAACAGTACATGTAAATGGTTGCTCATTTACTTGTTACATGCATTAGTATCACTATGTTGTCGGTAAGGATTTGTTGCATTGGACTGAGGTTAGATCATCTGATTTATACATAAGTGTATTTGTACATAGTCAACATACATGTGTATATTTAAGACTGTTATTTGTTCCTTAATTTTGTTCTTATGAGCTTGTTCTATTTTCGTGTTTGCTTCTTAGCTAAAGTTAAGGCAATATTTTTCTGAAAGTTGTGACTATTAGCATCAGAAAGATGTTTACTTTTGACAGTGCTCATTTTTGTTTGTGATTACATTATGCATGTACATGTAATTCTATTTTATTTTATGAAGTGAGAAAAATACAGTTATATATTATATATCATTTTCTATTTTTTCTTGTACATTGTGTACTTTATTTCAATAGAAAGATACCATTGCCTCACTGGTACATGTATTTCAATTATATTTTCAATTCAGACTATTCAAGATTCATTCCTTTGCTACTGTGAAGAAAACGTAAGGTGGAAGCCACCTTAATTCCTAACATTACATAGCAAATGAGTGCGGAGAATTCTGCAATAAAAGTATATTTTCAAATACATGTCCTTACTTTGAATGTATATACATGTATCTATATCACAGACACTTCCTGGTCCATTTTCCTTTAAACTTTACTTAGTACAATGTATAGATCTATGCTCAATGTTAAGAACATCGCATAACATTTGTTTATATTATGTAAACATGCATTTTCGTCATCAAATACAGTTTACCAAAATGTTATTTCCCCTGCTATTTTGATTGCTATACTTTGTCATAAGAACTTATTATAGGCCAATCTCACATTGGTAAATGTATTGCCAAAACTCCATTAATAATAGATAATGACCTTATATGTGGAAAGTAGCCTCTAAATTTGTTTTGTTCTTGTGATCAGTTTTCATACTGATATTAAAACGATGCCATGGAAAGCTTGAAATATAAAATATATAATACCTATAATGATGTTGAATTGTTTAGCAGCAATTTATTATTCCCATATTATTGTTTTTGCCTTCAATTATCATTATTTATTGTGATGAGCCCGTCACTTGTACTATGATGTCTGCATTATATTTTTTACACCTCAGATATGCAAGTGCCTTCACTACTGTACATAGCCAATTTGATAATTGCATTAAAATACTGAAACTATGCTTGGTTTCTCCTTGTTTGTATTTGACATTAAAACGATTTCTTTTCACGATACATCCACCAGCAAAAACACAAAGAATATAAGCCCTATGTGAGTGGCGTCAGGGATGAAATATTAGGACGCAGGATTCAGAATCAAGAGGTTGTCAGTTTGTATCCTGGCAGAGTCAGCTATAAAGATGTTTCCTTAACAAAGGTACATGTAGGCCTACTTTACACGATTTTTCCCTCTCCTCACCCAGGTGCAAATTGGGCAACAGCTTAAATTCTACATCCGTTTTTGGAAAATGGACAGTAAATCCACAACAGATCTACACCCTGTTTAGAACGATCTGTGTTACTTCATTCTTCTGAAACTGGGATAAGCTCCTGCACTCTGAAAGCCTTGAAAGATTTTTACCTTTTTAGAATAAATGCGGCTAGGAAGGTTCATTTTCTCCCACCATAGCAGATCATTTTTTGTTTACACATTTATTTACAAAATTCTGCCATTTCACAATACATCTTTTTTTTCACACACAAGAATAATTCAAAGGCAACAGATTGTATTCATAGGTTTATTATTTACACACTGTTTACAGCAAGTTGAAGAAAATATCACACATTTGGTGCCCCATATGCATCAGGAAGTCGTTCTATTGAATATCTGAAAGAAAAAATTATGAAAAAAAATTAATTAAAATTTACAAATGTTTAAATTATGCACTCATATATGCAATTTCAAGATAAATTTTCTTTCAATTGCTAATTTTGACTTTTGGAATAAGGTTAGTGATATGCAAATTAAAAAAATTAAGAACCCACCCGATGACCATGTTCTTAGCCGGAGTGGCCTCTTAGAAGGATTAAATAAATAAAACAATACAACTGAGACTGGGGGAGGGAGCACTAAAACATTAATGGATTGTCATCACTGACCAAATCAAACTGTAATTGGCTCACTGAAATGTTAACCACTAATCAAAATCATGCTTATTCCATGCCAGACTATCACTGTCTGCACTACGTTCTGATCCCTCGCTGAGATGCCGCTTCCACTATGTAGATCAAAACAAATTTGTTTGGCATCAAATCCATGGTAAATTAGATGCTCGATCATAATTTGATGTCAAAATAGCAAAAAAATAGCTTTTGTTAACATTTTTTTGTTTGGCCACCCCCTCACCCCAGGCCAGGATTTATGACAAGCTGAACATTTCTGGACCCACGTTGCACCACATACCACATGAAATCTACCACACATGCATGGTTTTTCCACGGTTTTGCAAAACCGACGCCAGGCGCGAGTACGAGTGGGGCCCTTTAAGTTTTGAACATGCTAAATTTGAGCAGGAGGAGAAGTGACAAACCCCTACTTTCCCCACATCATTAGAAGATGACAAAAACATAACAAAAATCAACAAGACAAAACATTGAAAAAAACAAAACAATACAACATGTGGTTAGAAACAAACTGTCCCACCTGTGTTGTGTGATGTACATGATAGGAACACCTGGAATCTTTCGTATTCTTTTCTTCAAATCTTTGTCATTGGTCGCAACAATGTAGCATTTGCTCTGAGGATAAAGAGACATCCATGAATTCATGTATAATTAAAATACCCATGCATTTAGACCAGCCTGCGTCTGAATAACTTCTCAGATCTATCATAGTAAAAAACAGACTTCCTTTTTGCATCCTTTTATTCAACAAATCACCAAACCGTTGGGGTGGATAATCAGTCAAAACCGACCCAAAATGTACTAAAAAATCAACTTCTCTCTACACTCTACAGCGATATAGCTGGTTCGATCGTCTCCGAAAGACGAAAAGAGCCGTACTCTCTACACATAGATAGTGGCCACAAACTCAAACATTAAAACAAATAATAAAAGTGTTCATTAATCATTTTTATAAACATTTAACTGGTCTCTTACTTTTAAAAAAAAATGGCTAAACAGCAAAGTCAAGTCTCTATTGTTTTTCTTCTTGAAATCTCATAAGTAATAAGCCACTTACCTCTGTAACTCTTCTCACAATGCAGTCATCAGCGTAAGTCCCTTTGTGTAAGCAGGTCAGCTTCTGAAAGCGAGGGTCTTTTGCAATCCTGGAAGCAGTTAAACATCGGTGTCAAGAACAAGAAAATGCTAACATAATACATTGTAATTTATTTAATTCACAATCTTCAAAATGGAAGCAAATTCTAAATAAGCTCCTACTGCAGCAAGCTTAGAGAAAACATACATAACACACAGAGAAAGCATTAGAATGTGGATAAAAGTATTAAAAATTATAAATATAACCACAACCATGCCAACATCATTATCACAGGTGTCAGGTTGCATGGGATAGTCAGCATGCTGACATTATAACTCATTGAATGGGGTAAAAACTTGGTTCTGAAAATCACCAATTAATTGTGAGGCTGACCGATATTTGTTAGTTAACAGTCAGTGGAAAATTTCATGTCAACTGATTAGGCTGGATGTAGGTCAAGCATATACACTGCATTAGCACTGAATAATACTTTAATTTTAATAGATCTCTACAGTAATCCTGCGAAGTAAGCAGGCTATAGTATGGCCTACGAACCAGAGCTTATTTTTAGATTCCACTTTCTGGAACTGAAAAGATGGCATTAAATGACCACCTAATAGGACATTATTTTGTCACAGACTAACCTCCCCAGCAGAATCACTTCCTGACAGGGAGAAGAAAAATACATGTTAAGTATTTTTTCCAAAAGTGTATGACACAGTTGCCATTTGAGGAACCAACACTCTACACATACAGTCACCACAACACAGTTCTTCTGCGTGATTAATTTTTTTCCCTACCTATCTCTCCATTTGAAACAGAAACGCAAAAATGTACTTAAATAGCTTTTAACGATTTGGCGACTATTTTGAGGCTGGAAGAACCAGAACTGAGGTATTATGGGCTTATGGTCACCCATATGCCTCTATACCTCAAGGAAGGAAAACCTGATCTCTAACCAAAGCACCATCTATAAAACGTTTAGGATTAGACTAGATATCAAATCATCTCTTGCACAAACACATGAGTTAACAGACTTTTAGAAACTTCTGTCTCCCCGCAAGCTTTCCAGAGGTAGCAAACTTACATCCGTGGCGCAGTGGTCGAATCGTTTGAGTGTTGGACTCCTAATCCAAGGGTTCAGGGTTCGAATTCAGGAGATGACTGTGTTGTGTCCTTGGAAAAGACACTTTACACTATTTTTCCTCTCCCCACCGAGGTGCGAATTGGGTACCGGCATATTATTATTCTGCTGGGGAAGCAAGCCTACGACGGACTAGCGTCCTGTCTAGAAGAAAATCATCTCTTCCGCTTCACGCCATCAAAACAGTGATAAGCTCTGGCACTATTGGCCTCATAGACCTTAAAGAAACTTTACTTTTTACTTTAAACTTTCATCCGAGCACTAATGACTTCCACTTACTTCAAGGCCACTCTGTATCTGCGACCAAGTTTCTCCAACTCTGCCATGACACATTCTGTGACATAGGGAATGCCTGAAACACACAGAAAATCACAACTGATAACAATAATCCCAGAAAGTCCTGAGACACCCCAATCTTGTCTCCGTTCTTATTTAACTGATGCAGATAAAGATGAAGAAGGGAGTGGATCAGTGTTTCCCAAACTGAGGGTCATGACCCCCAACCTTTATTCTGGACGTCATGGAGGTTCTGTGTACCCTGGCACATCCTTCCCATTAAAATACATGATTATATCAATTCTAGTTAATAAACATTAATACGTGTTTTGATAATAAACTTCTTTTAAATTTAAATAAACTCGGATAGAATAGGTTATATGTGCAATTTAAATTGTAATTCTAAAAGGTATAGAGGGAGAAGGGGGGAAGAGGGGTTCATGGTAGTTTAGTAATACTAAATGGGGTCTTGGACCAGAAAAGTTTGAGCAACAACATAGTAAAGTATCAGAACTAGAATATGAGTACATGACTACAATATGTGCTATTAATTTAAAGTAAATCTCTCCTTGATTTTTTATCAAGAATTTTTTTTAATTCCCTCTTACATTTTTGACTGCTATCTAACACACAAAGAGGGTGCAGTTTTCTAGCCTTTCAACTTTACAATGAAACCCAAACATGACATTTCTCCTGTCTTGAAATTCCATGTGTAAAATGAAGTTTACAAACAAGCCTAATTCATTATACAGTAGAGCATGACTATAGCAGGACTTTTGATTCCAGAAGAAAAATCCTGCTGTAGGCAAGTTCCCGCTATAGGAATGCAAAGCGGAATTACAGAAAATAAAAAAAAATTCTTTGTCTCTCAAAAATGTATAAAGTGTTCCAGATGAAATGTCGTAATCCCTGCAAATTTGTGCTTTAGTCTTTCTTTTCTTGTCAACTTCGTTGATTATCTCGGCCTTTAATTCGAGTGAGAAGCATTGCCTTTTGTTGGAAAACACTGCTGGAAAAAAAAATGTGTCGCGCTTTATTCTGATTCTTCCTCTAGGCTACAGCTTGTTCGATTTCTCCCGCTGTATCAAAGTTCGGATTTTCCCTTGCCCCGTTATACCCAAGCACATGTAATTGAGTTCACATAGAGAAAAAAAGGGGGATTCCGGTTAGGTCCCGCTGCAATGGGTGCCGCTATAGTTGAGCACTACTGTATCAATATCATACTCAGAGACATCATCTTATTATAATGGAGCTAAGCCCCAAACTTTGTGGCACTATGAGTATGAGCTTAAAAACGAAGAAATGAAAAGCAGTCAAAATTAGCATGTTGATTGGGAACTACAAACCGCAGTCCATGGCAGGCATCTTTACCCAAAATAATGTTTGGTTTGTTTACAATTTGACAAAAAACACAAGATAATAAAAGGAAAAAATGGAAAAATCGATAGGCTATTTCAAAACGAACCGCTTTCTCCAATTGCTCCGTTTGTAGCGACGCACCAACTCATGGCTGCACACACCAACTCATGAGCGCACCTCTCAATCCATCAATGCATATGCATCGGTTACGTAGAATGGGGAATTATGCTTGTATTATCAATTAATGAAGAAGCATTCGACTTTAAACTTGCCTTATGTAACAAGAATAAGATTCCAAAATTAATTTGAAACAGGTTAATCAAATACGTACAGTTACAAAAATACATTCACATTTAAAAAAAACAACAACAACAACCCAACAACTTCTTTCATTTGTAAATTTTAATCTTTCAAATGTTTTTTTACAGCGCATCAAAATAATTATTTACATATATGGTGGCTTTCATTGTTTTTTTTAATTATCGCATTAGAACAGCAAGTGAGAGAGACTGCTGGTAGTGGCAACTCACAAATAAACATTAACTCTGTTATTTTCATCATTGAAACCTTCTCTGGTCAATAAGTGTAGGCCCTACTCAATTGAATTCATGGATTCGCAAACTTAAAGCTTTTCAAAAACAAAATAATACCGATTCATTTTCACTCAACATACTTCTGAACTTTCACATTGACTTGGGATCAACCTACTACATATCAATCTGAAAATTTAATGACACTCAATCACTCATGAAATAAAATCTTTTTCAGTTTGAGTGGGAAAATGGTAAGCTTGGTCCCCAACCAGGACATCATTTAGTACAGTATTATTTTTTGTTTAAAGTATGAAATTGGTCTTTATTGTGATTAACCATGTATTTCTTGACCTAGTGAAATACACTTTACCACTGTTATACTTCTGAGCCACCTACTTTTTAGTCTTACAACTTATATATATAATTCTATTCAAGTTCATATTCTTGTTGCAGAATCTGCATCGAATATAAATATGAATAAATTACGCCACAGGACTCAAGTCAAATGCTTAGAAATTCAATTCACATAAATGCATAGGTTGTGTGAATTAAATTTTGGAGTTAAATGGTTTGATAATTTTACAACAAAAAAAAAAAAACCTTCACGTCCAAATACAGCAAATCATTGCTTAAAGACCACCATCTTAACCAATGACGATGAGTTTGTAATACCCAAACAGACATAGCTCCTGTAGATTGCAGGGAAGGCAGTGACAAAAACAAACGTTTCTAATTTCTTTATGAAGATAGTCAGATTAGTTATATAAGCATTACGAAAGGCAGTGCATATGCCATCAAAAATAATGATACCGCCATCATTATTGTAAAATAGTATTTCTCTAACAAATAAAAATTACATAATTATAAGTAAAACGAAAAAGACATTACAATGTGCATGACACAAGAAAAAGAAATAATAATAATAAAGAAGTCATAACGTAAATTAGAAATCAAAGTAAAAGTAAAGTCTTTCAATGAAATTAAAGTATGCAGGTTGTAGGATCTGGATAGCATTTGTGAACGAAACAATAAAAGCCTGGGTTGAAGATTTTTAAAGTACTCTTGGAAAGATATTGTAATCTGATTTATTGATCACCAAACTTTATCAACCATTTCCTGTTTCATTATCAAAAGCCTTCACCCATTTCAATGACCTCTTCAGAATCTAAAGTCTTTCCAAACCTAGGAAAACATTTACTGTGAACAGACTAAAGCACTCTCAATCGTGCTATTTCTTCTTCTTTTTCCCCAAATCAAAAGACATTTTCAAAATTTTTTGGAAACAAAATGATTCAAGCACAAAAAATATTAAAATATTGTGCAATGTCCTTTCACTGGTCCAGATTTAATTTCTCGTCAGCTCACATTCAGTTACAGGGCGTTGTTAACAGTAATTGTTGACTGACAAAAATATGTTAGAGTTAAAGTGTGCAAGCTTTAAAATGACCCTAATCAAGACCAAGTCCGTCAACATTTTTTTGCCCTTTGTTTGGTGAATCTAACAGTCACAGAAATCTCAGCTGTAAGTAAATGCCGATCGCTTCTTGCCAGAATAACAAGAATCTTGACAGTAACATTGCCAAACCTGACTGGAACCAACAGCTTTCATAAATGGAAAATAACAAGGATCTGAATTTCACCTCTTGGTCCACCCCAAGTTAACTAGTTTTGTTTTGTTTTGTGGGGTTTTTTGTTTTTTTTTTTCACCAATTGCAATTTCCAAGAGACCACAAATATATATATATATGCAAGCCTGAACTTGACATTTGTTCCCTTCTTTTCTGAAGGATAGTGAGCATTTCCAGACTATGAAATTCCACCACAAAGAAACAGAACAGAAAAAGTGATAAAGCGTTCATTGAAAGTATTATTTATGACACACAAACCCATAAGAGCTGCCATCCTCATAGATGCATACATAGCAGTAAAGATGAAGTGGTTGTGATTATGTGATTTTTCTTCGTAAAGCAAATTATAAACTACGCCATCATACACGACATACTTTTCTTCCACAATGAAAATACATTCAAAACCAGTTAAAATTTAAAAAAAAAAAAAAAAGAAAGAAGGGCAAACTGAAACATTTTCTGAACAAGACTTCCTATACATGCACACAGCAGATATGCAAACAATCCATTTCATTCTGAGACTGAGCGTACACATTTTAAAATAATAATAAATAAATTTTATGATGGGGAGGGGGGGTTTACAACTGTAAAAACTGTACAACCAGTTCAAGCAAATGGACAAGGAAGAAACTGACATTTCCTTCCCAATGGGATTTTGAGAATATGTGTACATTGCACATAAATTATCAATCACTGCTTTACATTCTCTTTACATGGAAGCAGACATTGTAACCGCTACCGTTCTTCCAGAATAAGTGTTTCCTGTGGGTATAATCTTGCCTCTTCTAATGACTGGCATTTTTCCAAAGAAGTAATCTGAAATGGAGCAAAATCAGTAAGCCTTGAGTGAAGAATTAAAATGATTTTTTTTAAGGTCATAAATTCATGTTAAGCAAACAAGCAATCAAATGACAATCCTCGAAATTGCTCATGAATAAAAAAAAAAAACTCTCTCACTCCCTCCCTCTCTCTCTCTCTCTCAGTACACCAAGATTCAACACGAAATACTCTTTTTCAGCATCTGTCTATTTTTTAAATTATTTCAAGACTGCTTCAAGACAATAATGCATGCTACCCATTCAAACCAGCACTGAAAGGCTGAAAAATCAGAACTCATTTAAGAGAAGGATAAACATTGTAAAGAAAATCAGAAAAAAGAAAGAAAAAGAGTGTTCTCACATCTCGTCGCGGGAAAGTGCACAAGACTTTGTAATCTTCTGTATGAAAGCCCTTGGAAATTAGGTAGTTGAGGAGATCAGCTAACGAGTCACTGGCGAAAAATCTGCGACTGAGAGTCTGTCCTCCTGGGCAACGGAACCTCAGACAGCTGACTTTGGTGGGACAGTCCGCAGGAGGTTCATCTGGAACACTGGTTGCCACAGATTTGCTAATAGCCTGTGGTGTGAAGGGAAAAATAGGCTCATTACACTTTAGTGCACTTGCATTTTATACATGAATTTGTGTCAAATAAAGGATAAATGGTACCAAGAATTGTAGTTTAATTAATTTCTATTTAGATAGCTTGCTGTTGCCTGGTATGTAGTGCAATGTATCACTCTAAATTGCCAGTGGACATGCAGCTATGGGTGAATGTCTACGTTTGTGATAAAAGAACCTGATATCTCATTCTTTTGTTATTTTAGTGAGGCTGTTGCATAGATAGATTTTCAATCTTTATTTTACTTTCTTACATCCAGAATAGGTGCAGTGTCTACTGAGGAGGGAAATGTTGAAATTAGCAAATTTTCTGCGTCAATCCAGACTTAATCATGATAAAACTCAAATGCACAGAATAATTTATACATAAAGTAGTCTCCGCCTAAGAAACTACCCCTCAGGAGACATGATTACCGTGTTCTTAGCCGGATTGGGCTCTTAGTCGGATTTCAAAGGGGGATAAATCATGTATGCCATAATAGCCCCCATTTCTCGCCGCACTAACACATTAATGGAGCGTCATCACTGACCAAATCAATCTGTGATTGGCTTACTTAAATTTTAAAAACACCAACTAAAACATGCTTATTCCCTGCCAGACTATCCCTGTCTGCATTACGCAAAATGCAAGATGCTGGCGGCTCCACTTCATAAAATTTGACTCAAAAACCCATCTTTGTTCTGAGCCCGCGCTGAGATGCCACTTCCACTAAACCTATATAGGTCAAAACAAAGAGTGGTCTTGCATTATGGCTCGATAGGGGTGAGACTGGGTTGCGGGGTCAAACGATGGTCAGAGAATAGCGGTGGGACACAACAACAAAGCATAAATCTAACCAATTATGACTGGCATAAGACACACAAAAAAAAGAAGGGGGGGGGGGGGGGGTGAGAGTGGATAGGCCTGGCCTGCTGAACAGGAGTGGGGTGGGGCGATAGGGCAGACAGAATGCAGCTTTGCTTTCCACCACAGCTAGGGCCTACCACTAGAACAAAGGCAGGGCAGCGTTTCTTGCGATTTAGGCGGCGGCTGCTTTAAAAAAAAATCATTGGGGTAAGAAGACTGTGTTCTTAGACAGATTTTTAGTTGATCATGACACTGTAGAAAGAGATCAAAGTGGAAACAACAATATTTTTATTTGCGTGTATGACAAACATTAACATTTATTTCATTACCTCTTTGATCTGCTCTGCCTCTTTCCTCTTGTCCTCCTCTTTCCTTTGCTCTTGCATTTCTTTTTCCATTTCTTCTCTTCTCTTGTCCTCTTCCTCTTTTTGAGCCTCTGCCTGCACAGACAAAGCAAGCAAGTTGTAAACAAGTTTTCCACAAAAATATCAGATTAAAATTTGTCAAACACACCTCCAAACTTAGTGATAGTGCAGTGATTGCTTGTTTAGAAATGAACTAAGTCAGGCCAGTTTAACTGCTACCGTTTGACAGTAGACAGTACAGCCTGCCCCTGTTTTCCCCACTGTCTAGTGGGTTAGCTTTGGAAAGCATTGGCTACGGGAGTAAACCCAAACAGAAAATCAGGAGTGGAGACCCGTAGGCGGTTGGTAGGATATCAAACTACCCTCCGGCATCTCCTGCAGTCAAACTAGTTCCAAACGTATTGACCCTGTCTTTCCTTTGGAATAAAACTAGTATGACCGAGCAAGGAACAGCGCCTCTAGGCAAAGCATTGTTTTTAATTAAGAGGCTGCCCAGGCAAAGCAGAGATATAGCTGCTTCGACTGTCTGTGAAAGACGAAAAGAGCCATACAAGTCTCAAATAAATATCCAGTATAACTCCCACTTTTTTTCACCAAAGAGGATGCTTCATTATTTGTTGTTCAGACAAAGCCATAGTAAGGACAACCTATTCTAATTCCCATTATAGAAAATTTAATTAAATCCCTATAAGGCAAAAAGGAATACAACGGCAACAATTTTTCTCGGAGGAATTCTATTACCTTTTTCCTATCTGCTGCCAGAGATTCTTGGTATGCCTCGTCCTGTTCTTGCTTGATCATTTCTCTTGCTCGTCGTTGTTTCTAAAAAGAACAAAAAAAACTTTGCTAGAAAAAGAGATCATAGATTTTCCTTAAGCAAATACAGTTAAAAGCCAGGTGCGTAATTACAATCTCAGCTTTCAAAATACATAATATTACCAAAAACCCCATTAAAAAAAAAAATTAAAAAAAAGATCTTTCACCTTTTCAATTATAGGATGAGCATCTTAAACATATACAAAAAAAAAAAAAAAGATTTTTGTTTTAATGCATTTATAATAATTGGTAATAAAATATTATCACGTTTATTCTGCATCATGAAGCTGAGTAAAACTGCACTATTGTACATGTACAACAATTTACAAAGAACAAAGAAATGAAATTCTGCAAATTCCTATCATTCAAACTTCACAGTAACGTAACATTTTTCAAAATGTTAAAAGTGAAATCATTCTGTGAATTAGTCAAAGTAAACAATAAATTCTAATCATTATAAAAAAAAAAAAAAAAGAAAAAAAAAGAAGTTTCTTAATTCAAAAGGTAATATCTAAATCCAAAGGATTAAAAAAAAAACTGTTCAGACATTGTCAATAGTGAAAAAAAAAAAAAATACTTTTTGAATTTTAAAGAAATTCTCAAAAAAAAAAAATTAACTTTTCCATTTGTAGGATGCTGTAAGGTCAGAATTATGCACTCTCTAGGCAAACTCACCTCTTCTGATACATCCGATTCTTTCTGACCCTCAAACACTTCTACTGCATGAATTAGTCTGGTCATCATTTCATCCAGTGTGATATGACCTGATTTTGAACAAAAAGAATTTGAATGCCATGCCCGCAGCAATCTAAAAGAATCACTTGTTGTGCCAACATAATGAATTACTAAGCCACTTCTTTCTAATAGCTATGTGGATATGAATAGATTGATGATCTTTTTACAATTATCTTCAGTTGCAGTTGAAAAACAGCGGACTTTTTCATTAGCCTTGACTAGCATTAGTAAGACTTTGCAACAATTGACTATAAATCATAATCTCTCGCAAAAAAAAAGCTTGACTTGAAAGATTTCAGACAAAACCTATCTGACAGCAAATCTATAAAAATCCCTTTTCGATGTATCAAACTGACATGAAACCATGTCTCATTGAAAACGAAATTTTCAGCTCAAGAACAACTACCTTGAATAGCATCAATAACTTCATTTGTGGCCTTGGACCGAGATATGAGAAGCAAAGAAGGCAGCTGGTCTGGTGTGTAACCCCTCATCTGTGTGGCTGCCAGACTGCCAAAATGACGAGTAGCTGACTGCAACAACCTGGCAAACAAAGAAAAAGATTATTTGCAATTGAGCACACTGAATAGTGTTAAATCCAAAAGTAATTGTCTAAGATCTCTCAAACTAAATGTCCCCTACACATTTTAGTTTAAGACCCCAGTAAAACACCCATAACTGGCACAATGTCTAAATGGTTAGAGCTTTGGACCCCTAATGCGAGGGTTCTACAATCGACTCCAGGTGACTACTTGAGAAAGACAATTTACACTATTTTTCTCTTTGTCCACCAGGTCCAAATTGGGTACCGGCATATACCAGGTAAGTAAACCTACGACACACTAGTGTCCTGTCTGGGAGATGATGTAAAAAAAAAAATCCTCATTCCACTTCACCGTCTGAAACCAGAATTATCTTGAGCTTTATGGCTTCATAGGCATTGAAGGAACTAGATCTATATTCCTTTTTATAATACATGCGAGATTGAATATATCTCAACATAAGAGAAAAAAAAAAAAGTAGCTACAAATGGCTCTTTTGTCGTGACCGACAGTCTTTACAGAAGAGAGCATTTTTGGCAAGCTGGTTTCTAAGAGGATAATATTTAAAAGGTATTCAAGAATAAAGATGCTGATCTGTTTACAAGCAAGAGTTAGACAAGAACAATACTATAAGGGAGAGACTTTAGCCCTAGATAAGATAGATTACCTGGCCATATTTTGACTGGAGGTTAGGTCCCAAGCCCATGTAACAAAATGCACACTTAGGTAGTTGACAATGCCCTCTGCACACAGCAGCTGAGAGCAGAACACATTAGAGAAGATGCTGCCATCGTGGTGGAGGTAGATAGCCAAGAGTTTGCGCTGAAACAGATGCGCATAAAACTTCATAAAAAATCTACGATGCTTATTTTCGGGAGTGAAGATGACGGGAAAGTGTTGATTCAAATACAGTAAGAAAAAATGTAGCTCACAACTACAAAAACAAACTGCATAAAAGAGAAAATCTTCCTGCAGTGGTGGAGCAAGGAAACACCCTGGATTTTTTTTGGATCTAGAAAACAATAGTGATTAATAATGAACAGTACCGTCTTTTAAAGAATTGGGAACAAGTGAGATATCACTACATTCTACAGTATCCCAGTAACTTGCTAAACATCTATTACCACGGTGAAGTGATGTATTTTCACAAAAGAAGGCTCTATTTTCTCCTCTTGGCTTTGACACTTTTTTCAATGCAACCCATCTTCATACTCATGATGATCCTACATAAGAACCAACCAGGTAACTCCTCAAATGACCAACCAGCCTAGTCTGTCACAACCAAAACCAAATAAACATCAGACAATTAGACAAACTGTGCTCATTCTTATGTCTCAACAGTGCATCATTCCACTACATTTTATAGGGCTATAAAAAGGCTTTTCCCTGTGTAGATAATTCTACAACTAATACAACAGGGATTAAAATCTTGCATTTACTCAATAAATATTCAGAACGATTAACAGATTTAATCATATATTTAATCACAGTTTTATAGTATATCGACCGAAGAAGTCCGCTCATATTCAATATCAAAAGAAATGTTCTTTTAAATTCTTTAAGAACAGGGAATGTAAGTATCGTACATAGGTGAACTACTTTTATGTAAGGAGAAAAGACAAGGGTATTAATTATTCACCTGGGCTGCTGGCACTGTGAGAGATTCCTGAATAGCATCATCAAGGCTGCCGATGTAGAAATCAGGGTGACAATCTCCATACCTACAAAAAGATGATAGTTTTGAAAATATTTTTTTTTTTGGTTAGTACAAGACAACAACGAAATCTTTCAAACAAATCTACTTCATATTGTATGATGACTTGTTAGCTTATAATTCAAGGAACAATCTTTTTTAAGTGAATAGGATGATATTCCCTAACTACTTACTTTGCATTGCAGGAGAAGATGCATTATTACATTATTTTGTGTATTATACATAGGAATGATGTCCCCTTCTGCTCTGGAAGATGTCCCCCCAACCCCTTATATGCACTTAGCCTAAATCGGGAAGACACCCCTCCACCCCATGGTTCACCAGAATTCCCTGCTAATGTAAATTGCTTAAGTTGAGAATATCTTCCCTCCTGATGCACTTCCCACTTTGTTTAAAAATCTTTATTTACTCAATTTAATAAATTACTTAATTATGTCAATCAGGCTGGCCAGAAATAAATTACACTGTCTCAGTTGAATTCTATTCCCAGAGTTGCATTTTGCCTCATCAGAGACTGATTATTATGCAGCAGATCTTCCATAGCCCCACCCTAGAAACAGTACGACTAGAACGTCCATAAAGCCAAAATGTGTCCCGGATTCGAAAACGAGGCTCGATCATCTGTG
>JBDFRD010053084.1:0-14556 GCA_039654405.1 Bullina lineata | reverse complement strand
GAAGAAGAAGAAGAAGAAGAAGAAGAAGAAGAAGAAGAAGAAGAAGAAGAAGAAGAAGAAGAAGAAGAAGGAGGAGGGGGATGGAGGAGGAGGAGGAGATAAAGAGAATAGCTGAAAAAGGTAGATCCAATACAGTAAAAAACCCAACAAAAAAAAAAACAAGAAAAAAACCCCCGAGATTAATGAATAGTACTTCATACTAATTTGCTGCCTTCTCAGTTTTCTATTGTGAAGTGTTTTCTTTCCTTGTGGTCGTGTACAGAGCACATAGTGTGTGAGGACGAGTTCAAGTATGCTCTGCTGGCCAACAATTGTCTCTACCCAGGCCTGTCCACTCTTGTGTCCCTCCTGGTGCACACCTCCACTGGCAAGTAAGTCTGTCTGTCTGTTAGTCAGTTTGTCTGTGTCCTCCTTTTTTGTGCCAAAATGTTCTTGATTGGCAGAGATTTTGAACTTTTGCTATGACTTAATTTCAGTGTACTTCATACGTGACGATCATTTCATAGTAATAAGTTGATAGCAGCTTTATACTTTATACATGTACCTTAATCTAGTTTCATCCCTTTGGTTAAGCCTTAGCCTTTAACCACTTGGTATAAAAATCTTTCAGTCAAATTAATTAGATCTCTCTAAGCGTATACATAACTTAATATTGGCAAAAGTGGACTTTGCTATTACCTCTAATCTCACAGAACTGAAGTTTGGATTGTAACTCATCGTGGACTAAAACAATGATCGTTTTGGAAGACTGCGTGCTTAGCATACCAGTTGGTGAAAAGACTATGTGTTTTCACAATTCAACTGGAATCCAACAGGTTTCGACCTAGTACTTCTAGGCGTAGTGTTAAGCACTCTACCACTGAGCCACCTTGGTGGCATTTTTCCCTGTCTGCACTTTTTCCCTCCTTGTGACTTGCCTCGTGCGTCACCCACTCATCCCCACCTCCCCACCCCCATGTCTCTCTCACACATTAAAATGTATCACCCCCTTGTCTATTACACGCTGCGTTTCATGAAAGGAATGTAATATGCTTTTGTGCAGGCAAGAATTTGAAATCAGGGCCAAAAGGTGAGAACCATGATGATTTTTTGCATGGGGTTGGCCTTTGGTTGTCTGTTTTGTTGTTGTTGTTTTGGTTTTAAACATTTTGCTGTCGTATTCAAGAGTTTGACTGCACACTGCGACAAAGACCTGTAATGGATATTTTTTTCAGAAGCGTGCTTCTTTTTTGTTTCAATAGTTTCGTGACTCCATGTGAGTATTCTTTGTAATTAGACTTATGTAAGGCATTCAGAGTGTCATTAGGATTGTCGCAGTTTGCAGCAAAACTCAGTTTGGATTTGGCTTATTTATTTAATAATATTTCAAACTGTTCTTTATGTTCTGAATTTATGTTCAGATATGAATATAATTTTGTATAATTGAGCAGTTTAAGGCACATTCAAATGTTGTTTTTTTCATGGTGAACTTTGACATGATATTTTTGCTTTATCAAATTTTGTTGCAGTTTGCAGTAAGCTTTGTTGTGGATTTGATATTTTTCATTTTTTAAAAACTATTCTTTTTAAGGTTTTGAATTTTGTTCACACAAGAATTAAATTTAGTTATTCTGTTGTTGACAGAGGAAATATTTTTGATGAAACTGTTCATCAGTTTTCTGTAATCCCATTATATATTGTACAATACATACATGTATGTATATATTATGTTAAAAAATCTATTTTAAGTCCCCTTCCACATTCCTCTATTAACCCTTTGCTTTGCATCCTAATCTCCCGTCCTCCCCTCTCCTAATCCATAGGCCATTGACTCTTATTCCTTGGAACCCCCATCCCCCTCCCCCCTCTTTTTGGCTGAAAGCACACCAAATCTGGGGCTGGTGGTTTCATCACATTAAAGTTGGAAAAGCCTTGAATTAATTGAATTACATTGCTGCTTATATCATCTAATGACTCAGCTGCCATATACGGCGTCGGGCAGCATAACATATATTTTATATTTTTGTCTTTATTTTACATGTCCCCCCCCCTATTTCTGTTTCCTCATTGGAAGAGATTCTATATGACATACAGAACAGAATTATTATCTCAGAAAAGAAGCCTGAAATGCAATGTAAACATTTTAATTGTAGGGACTGCTGTGAACTGATAATAGGAAAAAAATAAAAGTGACAAACACAGCCTCACAGTGAAAAGGAGCTTCACATTTAACTAACAAGACAATTAAACAAAATTATCTACATTTCTGTCTTTAAAAGGTGCATGTGACACAACAGACACAATTGAAGAGATGGTTAATAGGCTATTTTATGTAAGCTATTCTTTGAAATCAGAGATATTGATATGTTTGTATATTCTTGTCAATTAAACACAAGGCAATTTAACTCAATTTTGACGGGCTACGCATAAAAAAGTAACTACTTTTCTGATGGGCTACATCTATTGACTGAATGCAAACCTACTCTACTAAAACCACCGATAGCTTTGTTTGCATGGTAAATTTAAAATGATGTCAACATCCAGTGCAACGGAAATAATTATTCGGTCTGAATTGATTTTATGAAAACTGCACCGCACATGTTATAAAGCAAGAACAAAATATGGCCCATATCGTCATCCAAGAGTTAACAGTATGACTGTGTTTGTTCGCTCATTTTTTCACAATGACAACGTGAGCAGCATGCACTTCATTCCGTCCTCCACTCACTCATTAGAATCTTTCCCACCAACCACTCTCAGCTCAGCCACTAGCTCCCGTTTTGTGTGCTCGCAGCCTTACCATTAGCATCAAAGGTTTTTTTTTGGTCTTCCTCCTTTGTATTGTGTTCCCCATCCTCGTAAATCTATCTCCCCTGAGCTTGCAACCTCGCCGTTAGCATCAACTGTTTTTTTTTATCTTTCTCCTCTGTCTTGTGTTCCCCGTCCTCTTATTTCCCCTGGGTATGCATACTACAAGGTGACATCCCCATGTTGTAATCATCCTGCTTTATTTATTAATCACTGATTAGTTTCTTTACAGATGTATATATATTTTTTATGAACTGAAATCTCATTCATGATTAAGGAAACTTTGAAAAATAATTTTATTATCTTTTTGGCTCGGTGTTCCAAAATTTGTTAAGATAAATTGCAATGCCGATGCTTTATATTTCATAATAGTGCTCGTTATGACACATCCATTTTACACTTGTGTCATCATGACTAAAATTTCATCACCAGCTATTATCATAGGAATGAAAAATAAGTTTTTCTTCTGACCTGGTAATTGTTAACCAGGCTATGCGTATGCATTATTAATGACTAGATTCTGTAAATTATCTTTTTTTAATGCTGTATTTTCTTTCAGTTTGGCCCCCATACTTTTGTTTTTGTTTTTTGATGTTCAGACTTTTCCGCACACCTTCATTGTTGTCTACTAGCAAATGTGTGTCTCTCTCCTTGTTCTCAGTTACATCTCTCACGCCAGGTTTGACGACCAAGCTGCTTAGAGAGATCCTATCAATCTTTAACCTATTCACATACCTAGGAAAATGAACAATTTAACAGCCTGTGTTTAACCTTTGTTCATACCTCTGTGGAAGTGTTCTCGAGAAAATAATAATAACTTATACATGCAGGTGTTTTATACGTTGGAATTTATAACAGTTTTTAATGGATAGGATGCCAGACTTGTTACTGCAGTGTCAAGAGTTCAAATCCTTCTGAGCTGGTCCCAGTGTGTACCATCTGTTCTGCTTTAATCTATTGCATCCCCCACAGCTTTGGTCTACAGCAGAAATCATCAGCATGAAAGTAAGACCGGAAATACAAGTAGCAACAGACACAAGAGCTAATTTTTCATTTTATTTCATTATCTTAATGATTGTTGTTGAAGAAACTGTAACCATGATGAACCTAACTGTGCACAGCATCATCATTAACACTACTATCATCGTCATTGTCATCTTTGACATCGTCATGATCATCAGCAGCATTGTCATCACCATCATCATAATCAACATTATCATCGTCATTGTCATCCTCTTTGATATCATCATCAGCAGCAGCATTGTCACCACAATCACCATCACTATCATCTGCATTACCATCATCATTGTCATCATCATCATCGCCCTTGAACTTTTGAGACAAGATGGCAACCATTATCCACCAGAGATCTCTGTCCAGTATTATTTTCTCAAACTTTCTAACCACAGCCCTTTCTTTTGGTGTGAGCATCAAGATCTTAGCTCCAAGTGTTATTTTTTTTATCTAATCCCTGAAAATTTAATGCCTAATTATTAATTTTCTTTTCTGAAAGAACTATGGGACAGAATATTTAAAAATAAATTGTTGTTTCAACCTCTGATGACAGTAATGTCGAGCGTTGGTTTGTCTTTCTATGTTTTTCGGGGATAGCTTTTTTTGATTGTATTTCCCTGCAGCTTTCATCCACTTTTTTGCATGATACTTACTTTGGAAACATTAAAAAAACAAGCCTAAAATAAGTTCACTCACTCCCCCCCCCAAAAAAAAAATCTCGCGCCGCCCATCAGTGTAGTATGTAATGCCTTGACTTAGTAGCACCTTCCGTGTCCTAGTGCTCTGACGAGGACGCCTGAGCTTCCTCTCTTATCCTTGCTGTGAGATTTCTCCAGCGTTTTCGATTTTGGGCCATGAGTTTCATGTAATGCCTCCATTGTGTAAATTTTCCACCCCCCAGGGAAGGACTCATTGCCCATGAGAACTGGCAACAGGTCTACGGCCTGCACTCTGGAAATGAGATCTACCACATCCAGCTTCAGAAGAGCGCCTTCTTTTGCCGTTACGCAGGGGAGACCTTCCCACGAGCCTCAGCGGACGCGCACCACAGGTGGGGAGGGCTGATTTACTTACTTACATACTTACTTATTTACTTACTTACTTACTTACATACTTACTTACTTATTTACTTACTTACTTACTTACTTACTTACTTACTTACTTACTTACTTACTTACTTACTTACTTACTTACTTACTTACTTATTTACTTACTTAGGCCGTCGCACCATTGGTGCATAGGCCATCAACGACTCCTCGACATCGCACTCTGGTCTGGGCTGTTCTAGCCATCCCAGTCCAGTTGGTTCCCAGCCTCTTTAGTTCCTCTTCCGTGTCTCAATCAACACGATACCCACTTTAAGATTAAATCGAGAACACTGGAATAAAGCTTTCAATCAAATTCTTCTCAACAGTTTAGAAAAAAAAATATTTTGTTTGATACACATATTTGGCAGTGAAAGGATTATATTACCGCTTCATTTACAGTCGGAAGTTTATATCTTCTCTCGTGCTTGCTGGATGGCTGTTCCTTTGCTTCTAAACGTATTTGTCTTTCCTTTGGAATAGAACTAGTATGACCGAGAGAAGAACAGCGTCTCTGGGCAAAGCGTTGTTCCTAAGTAAGAGGTTGCCCTGGCAAAGCAGCGATGTAGCTGCTTCGATCGTCTGTGAAAGACGAAAAGAGCCATACCACGTGTGGCACATTAGATCTACGGTTTTGCTGAACAAACTCTGCCATAGTCTGGAATTGCTTATTGCGCTTTATTCTAGACATAAATCTAAGATTCTGTGATAATTTCCTTCGATTGTTCGTAAAAACCACGTTTCAGCATTGCAAGAATTCCTTGTCCTCTTTTAATCTCAGAATATGCTGCACAAAACGTAGTTTTCAACTGGTTGTTATATAAATTTGTTCCGTGTTTCTTTCGTTAGGCTAAAGGTGAAAGAACACGAGAAGGCTGAATGTAAAACACGCATGGCACATTGGGAAAAGCTGTGACGAACTTATTTTGCTTTCAATTTTAGGTGAAAGTCGTTTACGCCTACCTGAACATTTATAAAACAAAAAAGCAAGTCAAAAACAGTAATAGTGAAGTGGAAAGCTTGTAATAAGAACTTCACAAAACAAAACAAAATCGAGACGTATCGACAATTACTGTCTTCTAAGCGAAACAAAAACAACAACAATTACATGAAGACCCATTACAGCGGGAGACAAAGACAGAGAAAAATAAAAATAAGAGAAGAGAAAAAGAGAAAAAGAAAAGAGAAGTAAAAAAACAAAAATATCAGCTTTTCACAAATGTGACACAAACATGTGATAATCTCCTCCTGTGCGTCAGTGAGAAACAAAGCTGTCTTACCATGTGACAAGAGTGTAGGGTCACAGCCGACTGTGGCACCTATAGGCAGCACCTGGACAGGGAGAGAATTTCACATTAACCGCAGGCACAAAAATACTCCAGGAATTTACCACTGACGTCTCCATGCTATGAAAAACCTCAAGATTTTTGCTCAGAATTTTGTAATATTTTTAAATGCTAAAATTTTTCCTTTGTCATGGTAAACATAAACTAGAAAAAAAACTAGCCAAAGTTAGCATTTCAATAATTAACTCTTGTCCTTCTTCTCATCACTACAGAAGAAACAAGCATTTGTTATAGCATAATGTAAGCCTTTGGTGTTAAAATCCTTGAAATTATTTGAGCACATAAAAAAATGTTTTTGTTACATCACAATTTGGAGAACAGGAGTTTTTGAACTTTGTGAGATTTTGAGAACAGGAGTTTTTGAACTTCATGGAACTTTGAAGAGAGACCAAAGCCTGTGATCCAGGGCTGGAGTGTTACCTTGTTGAGCCACGTGGCTTCATCCGGGGTGTCTGGCAAACCTGAGAAAGAAGGAAAATCAACAGTTCACTGGCTCCATCAGACAGAGATGAAGACTTGGAATCACACACAAGTGACAACGTCATTCAGAACTAGATCAACCACAGCCTCAGTGTGAGGAGGACTGGCTAGTAATGGAACTGACACTCCGGTCGATGAGGACATAATTCACTTTGTTGCTGCACATTCCTTATGGATCGAGATATTTATTGGTGAGATGGTGATGTAGTGTCATTTTGCTTTCCCTTCATCTTCTTTTCAATTCCTCTTTCCTTCCCTTTTTCATAATGTAGTCTTTTTTTTCTTCATTTTTCCTTTGTCCCTTTTTGTTAGTTACACCTTCGAAGACAAAAATGTCGAACCTTAGTTTGTTTTTGTGTTTATCACTTTGGGATAACTTCTACTGATTGTATTACCCACTTTGACTCTCATTATATTGTTCAATGTCAGCTACATTATATTGCGTGCACAGAAACAGCTTTAGGTAAATGTAACAATGGTATTGTGTGTAACAATGGTCCTTGGGAAAAAATACTTTACATTATTTTCTCCTTCCCCCTCAGGTGTAAATTGCGCACTGGCACATTCTGTCAAGAAAGTAAACCTACGACAGGCTAGAGTCAGGCCTAGGAGATAATGTAACAATCATCTTTTCCACATCACACTACCGAAATTGGGATAGGCTCCAGCTCTATGGGCCTCATAGACCTTGAGCAAAAAGGACTTGATTTTCTTTATGAAATAAGTGCTCTTGTATTCCCATCCAGCTCCATGTGTACACTGTGACCGACAGCCTCAACTCAACGTGAAACTCCACGTCCAACTGTTCCAACCCAGCCACACATTTAAAAAGTAAAAAAGTAAAGTTCCTTCAAGGCCTCGATGCCTATAGAGCCGGAACTTATCCTGGTTTCGGTAGCGTGAAGCGGAGCATCTCCTAGACAGGACACTAGTCTGTCGTAGGTTTACTTCCCCAGCAGAATATGTCCCTACCCAATTCGCACCTGGGTGGGGAGAGGAATAATGGTGTAAAGTGTCTTTCCGAAGGACACAATATGGTCACCTGCCAGATTCGAACCCTGGACCCTTAGATTACAAGTCCAACACTCTAACCATTCGGCCACTGTGCCAAGGGCCACAGTTGTTAGACAACAAGCCTTACCATCCTTCATTAGTTTCCAGTCGCCAGACAGCTGTTCTTCCGCCTGCAGGTAGTAACGGCCATCTGTCCACAGAGCTGCGTGATTCGTCGTCACTACTGCTGTGCCTGAAACAACAAACAAGCACACACTGAACACGTCCTTGATACATTGAGTCATTGAGTTGGTGTGCACATTTCCTTGATACATTAAGTCAGTTAGGTAGTAAAAATGCTTGTTACTGGTGATATCAAAGATAATGTTAAACTTGAAATAAAGTCTGGTGCATATTTTGTCAGCAAACACCAGAGATCAAACCTGTGCAGACCCACTGAAGCCAGAGATCAAACATGCACTGTAGCAAGTGTTGGTTAATCTTGACAAAGAATTTCATTATAAAATATATATACATTTTATTTTTCACATAGACAAAACTACATGCTACTGGTTGCACGTTCCATATGACTGACCGTTCATACCACATAGGCCTACACACATCGATCACGATACAGTGGCTGGGCATACTACAATAAGAACAATATTGTTGCGAGAAAATCGCTCAGTCATGACGGAAGAGTAATTATAATAATGACCGCTACAGCACCTACCTGCAGACCCAGTGAAGCCAGAGATAAAGCTCCGTCTGTTGTCACATGCGGCCACGTACTCACTCTGAAGGAGACACAATCAATTCAACGCCAATTTAGTTTTAGTACATTGAGTGTCATCTTAGTTTTAGTACATTGAATGTCGTCTTAGTTTTAGCACATTCAACCTCATCTTAGTTTCAGTACGTTGAATGTCATCTTAAAGCTTGATTTTCAGGTAAATGTAATGCAGTACAAATCCATACACCGAAAGGTAGAGCTGGGGACAGATAAAGTAAGTAAGTAAGTAATGCAGTAATTGTAACTAACAGTCTTTGAAAGTATAGTAGTTCACCATAATCTGAGACATTTAAATATATTATTCTTTCACTTTGAAAAGTTCCTTCAAGGCCTATAGGCCTACATGTTTTGGTCCTGTGCTGAATCGAAATGATTTTCATATCACCTCCTTGATGGAATGCTGTGGGTTTACTTCCCCAGCAGAATATGCCGTTAGTTCAACATGTCAGTGAGTTCTACCTGATGAGCATCTCCAGTCGGGATGATGTAAGCATTGAGAGGCTGGGATACGTAGCTTGGATTGTGCATCAGAGCTCGTAGCTTGCTCAGTAGTCCTCCGTTCCCGTTACGGCTCATTGTCTATACCTGTAGACGTCAGCAACGTTCTCCAAAAATCTTTTTTTATGGTTTATTTCAAACCATGTAGCTGAAACAGACAGACACAAAGTGAAATACACTACTATATATATATAACATGTGATCTTCCTATCACCAATGACGTTTTATCTCTGGAGTAGTCATAACAAAAAAATATTCAGCTCCTAACGCATCAAACCCCAAACCTTGGAGGGTGACCCAACACACAGCAGTGATGAAGTCTTCTTGTGGGAATAAAAAAAGCTAGTTGCACAAAAGCCTCTAGATTCTATGTCCTGTCTAGATTTTCACCTTATCTCACCTGCCCTCATCACATTAAAACCAACCAACATTCAAGACCTCTTTTCTTTCATCTCCACAACAGCAATTCCTCACCTAAGTGCTTCTTAAGATTCAAGATAAAAATCAAGACTTGAAGCTGAAGTTTTTTTTGCCATCTTGTACTGGTTTGGGCTTTGTTTAAAATTTGAGGAAATATAACCATCAGTATTCCTCCACAATGTTTTCTCACTTGCTATGTTCATAAGTAAAATCAAGAAGTATAAATATATCATTGCAAGTGTACCAGATTTCTATACATTATATCACAACAATTGGACCTGAGGTGAATTTGATATTCCCCATTCATAAACATAAACCCAGAACATTTTTGTATGACCTAGTCTGAGCAATAGGCTTATCATGTAATGAACTGGAAGCTATCATACAGTAAGCATTTTATGATTGAGTTTTGCAATGTGTTTCTTATTGGCTCTTGAATATAATCATGACTTTGGGGATCTAAACAAATTCCCAGGTTTTAAAATCTAGACTCTAGATCTAGATCTATTGATTTCCGTTTCCATTTTCAATTTTTGCAATGGTGCTGACAAGGGGAAATTAAGGCCTTGATCTAGAATAGATTCTATCTAGAAATCTAGCTCTACCAAGAGTCATTTACCTCTATCTAGATCTAAATCTAGGCGCACTTATTAATAAATATCTAGTAGAATAAATAGAGATCTTGGTGCTAGGTTAGAATCTAGATTATAAATTCTAGAGAGTAGATATATTCTAGAATCAGATCTGTAAAATCTCTACAACTTGATCGATCAAGATCAGTTAGAATCTGGATATTGTAGTCTAGATAAATCTTGATCTAGATCTGTATCTAGTCTAGTTCTTGATCACCTTTATCATCTTAAAAATTCTTGCTCTGCTGCATTTATTTTCTTTTGTTTGACTTCCTGATAAAAAAATATCAATCCTTTGACTATGAAGTAGAGGAGAATAGCCTATGCCTATGCACCATGCAATTAAAATTGTAATGGTTGTGGTTGACAAATGGTAACACAACAGTAAAAATTTTGGGCTCAGTAAATATGGTATCGATCTATTTAGATCTAGATCTAGATGTGTCTCTAAAATTTGAATTCTAAAGATTTGTAACCAACACACAGTCAAGATCTTGAGTTGTACTGCTGAGCCACACAACACTGTAAAACCGGCTGCAGTGGGGCCTAGGAGAATCCTGGTCAAAGGGAGATCACTGTGTTATTTTGCCACTTTTCTAAGTATCACAGAGTTGGTATCCTTGGATAGTGGCAAAATAAAGTGGGACAAGGCGGGCGGAGGGGGAAGAAAAAACTAGGGAGGGTTGGGGAGATCATGTAAAATCTCTCATGAAGGAGGATACATCCTGAGACCAATATGGCTACGATTCGAACATCAAGATCTAGATCTAGATCTAAATCATAATCAAGAACAGCATATTGTTTTAAATGTAGACAGTCTAGACTTTGGTGTAGATTAAGATGAGATAACACTGAGTTAGTGTTGTTTTTAATTAAGGCTTCGTTTAATTAATTTTAGAACAAAGAATAGATATAGATTCTAGAGCTATATAATATTATCTATTTTGATCTACATCTGGACATGTAGATCTAGAATCTCGATTCTAGCTCTAGCTCTAGATGAAGATCTTGATAGAGATTGAAGAATATTTAGGCTAGACCCAGAAGAAGAAAAGGATCTGTGTGTGGGATAACTCTGAAACTTGTTCCCCACTTTCCACTTTCCAGCGTTGGAGATTGGAGAATGTGGAACAATTCGGAGGAAACAGCAGGCACCGCTTTTTTGTTGTTGTGAAGCTGAACTTTGATCTCTAGATCTAGATCTAGATCTAGATAATCTAGAACCTAGATCTAGAATCCAGTGCTCTTTGTGATTCTACTATAGATCTAGATCTAAAGTAGACATGCACATGAACTGAGCTCACAGCTCCTTTTATCATCAGGTGAGTTGATAACCTGGAAATAGCGTGTAGTCAAACGGTGAAGCTCACCTTCTGCTTAGTCCCAGTTAGGCCTACTTTTGATGTTCTTCCTTGAAGAGGCTTAGAAGGCGAGTCTAGATTCTAGATAGCTAGAATCTAGATCTATAGATTCTATAATCTAGATCTAAAAAATATAGATCATTATCTTTGATCTGTGTTTAAAAGAAAAATTATATTGCTGACTGCCTGAACTTAGGGGAGGTTTTCCGAAAGCGGTGGCATTGCAAGAATTCAATTGAACAGAGTGATATTATTCGCAACACCCCTGCAACATCCCTATTATTCGTGTTTTGATTGGCTCAAGACTTGTGTGTCGGAGTGTCGCCATCATGGCGGGTTGTTTCAAGTCTAGCCTACCTAGACATTCCGTCATCGATTCAATGGACTCGGGCCTCAAAATGGCTTTGAACTAGACCTACAGGAATTTTTTTCAAGTTATAAACAGTTTCGCCAGAAACTTGAATTAACATGCCCGCACAGGTAGATCTACATTCGCAACAGGGTGTTGCGGATAACAAATTGTGTGTACTCGCAACAGGGTGTTGCGGATAACGATAGCCGAGAAATAAAGAAATGTAGATCTACCACTGTGATACATGTACTATGAAACAGGCTTCTGTAGGAAGGGTTCATCTTACTAACTAAACTGCACATAGATCCATTTTATTATGACTAAAAATGGCAATATGTTTTCAAGGTATGAGTATGATTTTTATTTGGTTTATATTTACATTTTCCCCTTTTCTATAGATCTATTCTCGTCATGTCTGTTGTGACATTTGGCCTGACTCGCCTCTGATACGGAGCGACAACGTTCCGACGACATGATTCGTCACATTGAATATTAATTAATTAAAGTAATTAAAGGCAGGGGATATACACGCGACCCAGTCACCCCTATCTAGATCTAGATCTAGATGTAGATGAAATAATCTAGATAAATTCACAGGTCTACACATTGCGAATTTCAGTTGTTGTTTATATAAACCTTTTGAATCTAGATTTATCTAGATCTACATGTAGAAACGCCGACAACTCGAACAATTGTCATTCGAACTGGCCAGTGAGGCTTTCGGATTCGGGCCGCCTCACTCGGTCGCCTGTATAAACCATAATGAATTTGGATGATATGATTCCAAATACTTGTTTTATACGTTGTTTATTTGCTTTGTGTTCTGGCATCGTAATTAAGTTTGATTTAAGTTGTGAGAGAAACTGAATGACCCAGCAAATTAATCAAACAAGCTGTCCACAACAAGGGCAGACAATTTTTTAAAGTAAACACGTACCATAGTCAAAGCAACCATTTGGTGATCACCCAACCAGCATGAGTGAGTTCGATTTGTACTGCAATCAGAAATCGATAACGCATTGTTCTTCAGAAACATCGGGCTTGAAGGCAGCGACACGTTTCTTATTATTGATGTTACCTCCTGTTCATAATATACAAGAACTGGAATGAAAGTAGAGGAGAGGGGACGTATGAGTAAGACAGGTCGATACAAGAGAACAAAACAAGGCGTCAGGCGGTGTGAACATGCGGTACGTAATAACCATTGATCCAACGTGTCCTTGGAGCCTTGAGGGGGTGGGGGTGGGAGGGGGGGGCTATTGGTCTGTGGTACACAGGTTTAGATTCCAGTGGTGGTGCGGTGACAGAATGGTTAGAGCATTGGACTCCCTATTGGAGATTCCAGGTTCGATTCCAGACGACCGCGTTGTGTCATGCCTCGGGCAAGTCGCTTTATGCCAATGTGCACGATGTGACTGAATAACAAAGAAAAAGCAAAGGTCAAACAGAGAGAGGAAGGTCTGGAGCATGTCACAGAATTCTATCTTGGACCTACAATAAGTTCTAATGGAAACTCAGAGGAAGATGTTACGTACAGACTAAAGAAAACAAGACAAGTATTTGGGAACTTTACGAGATATATGGAAATCAAACAAGATCTCGAAAGGAACTAAGATAAGAATCTATAGATGAAACGTGCTTATGTCCTCTTGTATGGAGCAGAGTCCTGGAAAGTACAGCAGGAATTTGTAGAACATTGGAGATATTTCAAAACAAATGCTTAAGAAGGATACTGAAAATATTTTGGCCGAACAGAACAACAAATACCAATCAGCGATGAAGCCCTTAACTGATATTATCATACATCATCGATGGAGATGGATTGGTCATATCAATAGAATGAACACGGACTACATTGCCAGAACAGCCCTCAGATGGACGCCTGCCGGGTGCAGAAAGAGATGGAGACTTGGCGAAGGAGTGTGGAGAAGGAAATGCGTAGTGTGGGTTGGAGTTGGGGAAGGATAGCGAAGTTTGCTTTAGATATAGACTTTTGGCGTTCTCTGTTGCCGGTCTTATGTGTTATGCACTGACACAGCACAATGAGAACTGTGAGATATATATATATATATATCATTCATTCATTATCCAGTGCTCAATTATCAGTCATTTCATGAATAATAAAAACGTGGTTTTAACGCGACAGAAAAAACATTTTTCTGAACTCATCTTTATTCGAAAATTCACATGAAGTTGTCCGATTAGTATCGTGTGTGTCCTCCATGCTGCTCAATACAAACATTACATCTACTCCTTACACTTCTGGTGCTGTTCTAAGGAATCTTTTCCATTCATATTCCACTGCAGCAAACAGCAGATCTCTTGTTTGTGGACGCAGTACGTGAGATGCTGCGCGTTTCTTTAGCTGATCTTATAAGTGTTCTATGGGTGAAAGATCCACTGGTAAAGGCGGCCAGTCTAATATTGACAGCCTAAACTATGTTAGCACTGTCCTGCGTCCAGTCGTTAAACTATTTGTCAGGCTACATCAAGACCTCACTCTGTATCAACAGCTTCTTCATCTTTTCGTTCTCCAAATGCTGACATTCAAACATCGATCCCTGCCTGGGCTCAGTGGTCCTCTCTAGCTCTTCAAGAGGCCCGTATAGTTTTTCCTGGACTTCTTTGGGGACAGACGTCCTTATATTGTGGTACTTCCTGCAGTACTGTAGAACATGCTCTACTGTTTCTGCTGCTTCTCCACAAGTGCATAATTAAGTCTGCCCGATCCCGAAGGTCCTGACCATGTGGTGCCTCAGACGGTTGTGTCCAGTTCTAAGTCTGAACATCACCGT
>JBDFRD010052973.1:0-14557 GCA_039654405.1 Bullina lineata | reverse complement strand
AGAGAGAGAGAGAGAGAGAGAGAGAGAGAGAGAGAGAGAGAGAGAGAGAGAGAGAGAGAGAGAGAGAGAGAGTTTTTCGCTGTAAAATTAGATACATGTAGATCTATAGCCTGTCAACCAAAGTGCATTGAGGGTCCTGTGTTTCGTGTTTCGTGTTGGGTTCCTTGCCCCTTGTTTGTTGGTTGTAGTGAGAGTGTGAGAGACGCACCGCTCGCTTTTGTGTCTTCCGCCCAGATTTCCTTTGTACACTCATCTGAAGCTGTCCAACTGCGTGCACATTTCCTCGGAGATTGGCTCACGGAAAGATGCTGCTGACTTTACTATAACACTGACCGTGAGTGCGATTCCCTGTTCAGTCTTTCTATTACAGTTGTTGACAGTATCCGTTCCTGTACTTTAGAAAGTCTGTAACTTTTTCGTTGCTTACTTTTGTTGGTTCTTGTTGTAGGGGAATTAGATACTAAGAGATATTTGAGATATTTTTAATGTCTGTTTTAGATTTAGTTTTATTTTTAATTACATGATTTTCGTTTCTGAAAGGCGACCCATATTATAAACGTGTAGTGATCACAAGAATAAAAAGTGTCTGTAGATCTATGTACAATGTATATTATAGCGTCCTGTCTCGGAGATGATGCAAAAATTATGTTTTGCTTCACACTACCCAAACCGGGATGCCCTCCAGCTCTATAGGTCGCATAGGCCTTAAGGGAACTTTACTTCATGTATAATTTTTTTTTTATTTCTAAAGTGTGTGTTCATCATACATCCATGTAGATGTAGTATACTGGTAAATACATGTATTGTGGCCATTACGGATAGAGACCTACTTCAAGCATGCGAACTTAAGCAATTATTACGTATAGCTGACATACTGGCGTACTGACAAGGCTGTCCCTTGAGCGATTTGCTTTGGTTCCACATGTTTGACATGCTGGGGCTCCCATTATGTCTCACCTGCAGCCCTTTCTCTTAGCACTCAGTTCAATAGCTGCAAAGGATTGACATTTGCCTACAACAATGTATTCTACCGCTGAGGACAAGGGACCCAGAAGCATTTCCTTGTTGTAAGCCACAACAAAGTTGCGAGTGCAGATGTATACATGTATGCCTGAGTCCATGGAATTCGAAAGCTCTAAGGCGTGCGTCCTAAAGAAAAAAATACCTCATCCAGTTTGCTTGAAATATTGATGTAACTATGACGGGACAGAAAGCCGGCGAGGAAATGTGTTTTCAATTTGAAGAGCTTACAACATCGATCAAAGATCTGCATATATCTTTGGCCAACAGCAGGCGAAGAGATGACATTAACCATGGATAGAATAATTGATTTTTTTTATTTAGGTCTTTATCTTATTGTTACCACACCACGGGTATTCATTCACAGTCCGTTGTAAGGCAAGCTCAACACTATTGGTCTAGCTTGCGTAATTTTAGAATCAATGCATGCAATACAGTATACGTGAGCAAGAATCGCGTCCCACGTAATAATGTCATGTGATAATGGCATGGTCATGACTTGCTGACACATACACATACACACGCCCGTGTTAACACACACATGATAACACAGACGTGTTACATACACACGCCCGAAGAAAGCTGGTAAATTATACAAACAAAGGGAGCTATCCCGAAAAATACAAAGACAAACCAACGCTTAGCATTACTGTTTCCGGGGTCGAAACAGGCAAGGGCTACCCAAGCCGCCTCCAAGTCACATTATTAGCCTATCCAGTGTAGAGGACGTGTCCTTACTGACTTTGTCGCATTTGTCGAACAAGACGTCGCTCAACGTTGGACAACCGAATTTCTCTTTACTAATTCTTCGTTTAACCTCTTTAGAAAAAGAAAGACATGAAGACTTGACAATAACGCATTTCTGCTGGAGTCATTTCATGAAATCAATAAAAAAAAAAAACCAGTAAAGTTTCTTTAAGGCTTATGAAGCCCATTGAGCCGGAGCTTATCCCGGTTTCGATAGCGTGAAGCGGAACAGATGATTTTTACATCATCTCCTACTACTCCTAGACAGGACGCTAGACCGTCGTAGGTTTACTTTACGTCCCCAGCAGAACATGCCGGTACCCAATTCGCACCTGGGTGGAGAGAGGAAAAATGGTGTAAAGTGTCTTTCCCAAGGACACAACACGGTCACCTCACGGATTTGAACCCTTGACCCTTGGATTAGGAGTCCAACGCTCTAACCATTCGGCCACCGCGCCACACTCATGAAATCAGTACCCTTGTATATTTTCTGGCATTCTCTCTCTCCCCACCAGATGGGCAAACTAGACGAGCGACTTCCTCCTGCGATCGAGTTCTTCATCCTCTCCAACGACAAAGGCTTTCTAGAGGTGGAGCATCAAATGAGTAGCTGCGCAAGAAAGGTCAAGGTCATCAGGCCATTCCAAAATGTACTCGACTTTTCAGAAATCTATTAACTAAAAGCACACATTGTCTTTCCTGGAAAACAATGATGTACTGTGTAATGAGCTTTATATAGTAATCTTTCAGGGAATGACAACTCCCATGAAATGTTTTTTTTATGGTGCTAACCATTTTTCATTGTCTCATCCATTGAATTTTTTTTTCAGATCAGTCACTAATTGAAATTATTTCATTATAATGGACAAGAATATTCTTCAGCAGCAGAAAGTTGTCATGTCACATATAACAAGTAAATCAGTGGTGTGAGTAGATTCATGGTGGACTTAACAATGAAAAAGATTAAAAGAATTCCGTGTGTTTTATAATAAAGGCATTTTAAACCACATTGGTAAAGGGCGAATAATGCAAATTAATATAAACAGTATATTAACTTCGCCATGCTTTTAAGGTCATGACACATGTGAAAACACACTTTAATTTTGTCCATTGCTACGCACTATTATTTTCTTTCCCTGGTGAGTGTGACTATAACTTTGGTACTGTGGAGAAAGTGTAAGTGTATGATTCAGAAAGCTAAAATGTGTGAAGTTCAGGAAAAAAGATTTAGGTCCAGGCGAGAGTGCTGTTTGCTAAGAACAGGTGAAATAGCAGGTATTTTCTTGACACTCCTCTTGGCTCATTGTGGAGGATAGGGCCGCAACACTTCTCCACAGCACCCGGTTTTGGGCTGACCCTTTTAGTATTTTCAGCTCGTCAATATTCTTCAGATTTTCATTTCAGCAAAAAACATGTCAGTACTTCTGCACAATGAGCAAATTACTGATGAAACTGGAGCTGATATGGACATTTCATTAACACAAAACAAACTGACTTTAATGTCTTATAGCAATCTTCTTTTTTGCCATGATTATAAAAAATGTAAGTGTACATATATACTATGTGTCTATTTCATCTCACAATAAGTCACCTTATTGCCTTATTGCACTCAAGCTGATCAGGCTGACGACGTAAAAGTCTTATTTTAATTATATGTCTGGAACCCAGCATTTGTCGAAGAGAACAGCAAAAACACAGAAGCAAAAGAATCCTATCAATAAGACAATGTTCAGACTTGAATGAGATTCAATTGTATATCTTTTTATTAAAGCATGCATAAGTCACATTTATTTTAAATATTTATTGTCTTCAAAGTGAATTCAGTTGATATTTCCCTTCATTCAGCAGATTTTAAAAAGGGTCTCTTTCAACTATCATACCAAATACCAGTTAAGAAGAGTGAATAAAAAAAGAAAAGAAAAAATGAGTAAAAACATCATTTCTTTCAGTGAGCTCATAGGCTCTAAAACAACAATCGCACTAATTAAAAATAAGAAAAAAAGTAGCTAAAATGTTCAGTACAAGTTATACGACTCCTCAATCTTAAAATACATGGATACCGACCTATCAGCTTACCTCAATTTTGAATAGATACTTTCATAGTCACAACTTCGATATTCACATGACACTTTCGCATATATATCTTCTCTTGTAACACTGAGGCACAAACAGTGCATAGAAAACAGTCATGGCAACTATGAAAATAACATGTATAGTAGCCCTAATGCTCTCCTTCATATAAAAGAAAAAATATTGTTTCTTTTTTGTTTTCAAATTAAATGATTAAAATTACTGAAATATTAAAGCAATCTCAAAATTTTAACAGTAATTTTTATGTTGGATCTATGACACTACTCATATGATAAGTGTACTAAGGTGTGAACACAATATTTCCACTACCCATTTCTATAGAATACAAGAATGAACACATTCATAAACACAAAGCAATCTGATTCTTTAAAATCCATAATTTACATAAGGGGATCATCACAAATTAAAAGAAATTTCTTTTATTTATATTTTCTGAGAAATCTACACACATGTATGAGTTTTAATTGTATGCGATTATACAGGATAAACACAATAATATATATGTCCAAAAAATTAAAGATGTACATTATATGACCATGTAAAATAATTTTTTTCCCAGACTTTATTTTCTAATGCTTTACAAAGAAGTTGATAATGTATAATAATATGTTTACTTAGATAACATTGGATTCAGTATAATCTATGTACTTTAAAAGGACTTTAACTTATTCACTTAACAAAAGAAATATTTCACCAATGCCCTATTGAATATCAATCAATAGACAAAAAGAAATTAACTTCAATTCCACTGCATTTAGAACTGCAGATGTGAATTAAGCCAAACTGGCAAAACCAGAAATGCAGCTTACTCTTTTGTCTTTTATTGCCTTTAGGCCTGTCCTCATGCAGCTTGTTTAAAATATGCACGGTTTTAGAACCCCCAGCAGTTTCCTAAAGTCGTGCAGACTTTCTGTTCTCACATTGCGCATTTTGAGAGCGGTGTCGATACTGCGTGTACATAAATGTATTGTGTGTGTGTGTGTGTGTGTGTGTGTCTATTGCCTTCTAGCAATGGCCGCACATAAATTGTCGTACCAATTCGATAAATGTTTCGTAGTTTTCGAGCAAAAACATCATTTCGACTGGTTCTACGTCGACCACAATGAGAAATGGGGTTAAATATGTGGTTACGTAACACAATCAGCATACCAAAGATATTTCGATGTGGTGAAGGCCATGGTACCTCTGTGTGTGTGTTTTCGGATATTATATAGGGGAGAAAGGGGTGAGCGTATGTGTGTGAATTGGGAATGCCTTGACTGGGAATGGTAGGTTGACGTAAAAAAAAAAAAGGAAAAAAAGGAAAGTTAAAAAAAATCCTTAATAGAGCAAAAACACAGGTCCGCGCGAGCACCTTTGGTCATTTTGATATGCTGATTTCAGAAATGAATCTCTTTTTATGATCCGATAAATGTTTGTGGATTTTGTGTGCCAATCTTTTAATCACCAGTTGCCCACGTGTTCTAGTCATGAAGGCCACTCCTAGCAACACGCAGCTTTGACTAACAAAAACCGCTTCATGCTGCATATTCTGAAAACACCGCACGGCTTCAGTCCGGCTTCTGGACAGCTTTCTGTCCTCATGAGAACGGCTAGAGGCAAAGTAGAAAGCAGCGGTCTCCAAAAATAGCCAGCAGACTTTTACTGGACAGAAACCGTCGCCAGAACATGCTACATAAGAACAGGGCTTTATTGATTGCAAATTACCTTCTCATTGTGTTTCTTCCGATGTATGCGATCAAAAGAAAAGACTGTCACCACAAATGAAAGCCTAGTCTCAGAAACTAAGCAACTTCATTGCAGTTATGGAAAGGCAAGTCCTGGGGTAGAAATTGTTATTGTCTGTTTGTAATGCAGAGGATGTGAATAAAAGTCTATAGCTAAGTCATGCTGTGTTTTCTTTTCTTACTCTTGGTATTAATTAATATCAATTGAATGGAAAAAATGTGAGTATATTACTATTACTAGTATTACACACAGCTTAAGAAAAATTCTTAAAATATACACAAACATTAATTAAAAACAACCAACACAGGGCAATACATGAATTGCTTTGGCATGTAAAACAAAAGTATTCTCTTAACCCTTGTACTGCCCAACTAGGAAAATGCATCAAAATTTTAAAAATGGCAAAATATATATGAAAAAAAAACATTGAATTCTCCAATTTTCTTTGTGTGTATCCCAAAAGGGAAATAAAAAAAAAACATCATTTGGTACAACTGTCCCAACCCCCACATGTATACGTTCGAAAAACCTTCCCTGGCACTCTGACACATTCCATTGGGCAGTACTAGGGTTAAAACAATATTTCTCGTTGTTACCGTCATGCTTGAACTTCTGGGTATAGAATTGAACAATATAAACTATCATGTGGGCTCGGCTGGTCCATGTACATAGGGAACAGAGTGGTAAATGTTTTAACTAAAGTCACAACCATTGTAAAATATAATGAACACTAAAACTATAAAACACAATAAACATGTCATAGCACAATGTTGTACCGTAGTCAATACATGAGGGTCCAGAAAAGAAATATAGTGGCATGCAACTCCTGAACTCACAAAAAGGGAAAAGGTGAAAAAAAATTTACTTCCTGCCTGCCTATTGCAAGTAATGAGAATTACTTTAAACTCGGAGACAGAATCAACGATGAAAAGATAAAAATATAAACTGACATTGAATATTTGAGACTTAATCTTTTGGTATCAAGAAAAAACCCAACAATACTCTCTATTTTAAAGACAGCGTTTGACAACATGTTCATGCACTGTTTCATTACTTTTAACATCAAAGGGTTCACACGTTTTACTGGTCACATACATCAGACTAGTTAAAGTAAATGTATGCTTGAGTGATCGAGTTACGAGTTGTTTGTCTTAGCAAACATGTCATGTTTTTATCAGAAGACATGTTCACGGGTTTAAAAACTTGGACTAGTAAGATATAATAAAATATTCAAGAACAGGTATTGTAATTTTTTTTGGTCTTGGGATACACCGAGATTATGATGCAAGTGGTTTGTGATTTCATAGCGGCAGTACAATACCACTCATCAAAGGCCAGTGTGTGCTACAGAAGGTAAAAGATGCTATACAATCTTACCCACTCTCATATACATCATGATTGCAGCTGATATTTTAATGGAACCAGCAGGTTTAATTTGCTATAAAATAGAAAAAAAAAAAAAACAAGAGCAAGAGCGAATGATTCCAGATGCACTTACAGCTGATATCACAGTGGGTGATGTATCAGTACATTATGATTAGACAGAAAGGATTTCAAAAGATAAATTCACACTTTATAGATGATCTATTATAGATTCTAGATCTCTCAAGTATGGATATTCTAATTTCAATAGTTAGAAAGTACAACTAGTCTTGTACATGTAGTAGTAAAAAGAAATAATGACAAAAACAGATGAAATTCTATGAGGGATGCCGCATGACATATTCTTTTTTCGAAAGGATTTGGTATTGTAAAAGATTCTCAGATGGGCGGCATTTTTTCCCAAAAGAGAAATTTCAGTTTCGAAGATTAATTTTAGCCTATCAGTGACCATATAAGCTAATGGGGTTAGGAACAAAAATGACTAGATCATAATTCTCAAAAAACAACAATGAAAAAGTAGGTTTCGGGGGTGGGAGTAGGGAAGGGTACTTAAAATTAAAAACTATGGCATCACAAATTGATTATAAACCTGAGGTTATGACAAAAACCAGAGCCCTACAGTTCATCTCAGGTAGACTCTTTCTTCACAAAGGTGTTAATAACTAAATAGTAACAAACACATTTGGGGAACACCACAAAGAAGTGGAATAAATAGGACTGAATTAATGGAATGTCAAGGCTACACTAAACTACAATGTATTTACCAAAGTATGGGAATCCAGGAATTTCATAACAGTTGGTCGACTGTTTGACAGAACAACATTCCTAATGTTTTAAACATCTTCTGTGACATTTGCTGTCATTGAAAGTTCATAGTAAAGTTCCTTTAAGGCCTATGAAGTGGAACAGATGATTTTTACATCATCTCCTAGACAGGACACTAGTCTGTCGTGGGCTTATTTCCCCAGTAGAATATACCGATACCCAATTCGCACCTGGGTCGGGAGAGGAAAAATGGTGTAAAGTGTCTTTCCCAAAGACACAACATGGTCACCTCCTGGATGCGAACCCTGGACCCTTGGATTCGGAGCCCAACGCTCTAACCATTTGGCCACCGTGCAATGGGTCGAATCAGAATGTCTTACAACAACATTTGGTCACATCACATGATGAACAAGAGATTCATTAAACAGCTTCTATCTCAGTAACAATACATAGAATGTGCTTACCTTATACAAGTAAGAACTACGTCAACCCTCTGAATTCACTTTTCTTCATACGCGCACTGACTGGATACTTTGCTAATATCTAAAGAAAAATAATGGAACCGTCCGGAATTTGCATGCAGTTAATTTATAAATTGTATATAAATGACATTTTTAACCTCTTATTTCATATCGAAGAGAAAGACTTAACCATATCGCCATAAATGACAGATATAAAAAATATGACTTTCTCTTCTTGCAATTTTTCAGCGCGCTAAAGCCAGCAATTAGGTTAGTCAAGACAATAATAATAATAGAAACTTATTTTGACTGTAAAATGGGATCTGAGACATTTGGATTTCTTTTTAGTAAATTATGTGTTCCCAGAAAGGAACATCGTGTCATCAGAAAAATGAAAATGCAGTATTTTTGTTTTTTTTGGATGTTTTTATGGGGCTTTGACATCCTTGGATTTATGAACAAGAAGAACACATATTGATTAACAGTTTCAAAGAACCATTTCAACTTCATTATTTGTTGTTTGTACATAGAGTTAGAGCCCTGACATACACACAAAAATTTACGAGCATTCTCAACCAATTTTATGCTGGCATTTTGAACATTTTTCTTTACACCTTATAATTGTATTTCAGAATTTATATTAGGAATACGCGTATGTCTACAGCTAGACTGGACCTTTTTTTCCCATCGTTTCCTTTTAATCAGAAAAACCTATAAAATATGACATGTTTGATTACTGACTCTAGCAATATTCAACCAATGATCAGTACAACTTGACGTTATATGAAGCTAAATCAATAAATTCCACAGAAATGTATGTTCAAATGAGATTACATTATAAAATAAAGGTGGAGAGAGACTTAACGATTTAATTCTGAAGCAGCGTAAAAAGAAAATACTTTACACATGAAATGAAGTATTCTTCCTAAAAGGACACAACACAAGCCCAATTCTATTTCACTGCATGAGAACACCTTCATCTAAAAATAACTATCTCTAACAAGCAAGGACTCATGGAAAATATATGGGCAGTACACATTAACTAAACATACCGGGGTACTACACCACCACTCATTTCTGATTTTTCATCCTACACCCATATCACAATTTATGAGCTTCTATTCAAATAAATCAACACAGCTTCTATTCAAATAAATCAACACATATATGTACTATGACTTAGCCTTCACATCTTCACTTTTACTAGTTTGTGGAGAACCTTGAGAGCTAGTTTGTTGGCTTGAACCTGAAGTTTCCATTGAATCCTGCTTCTCATCATCGTGAGAACGTTCACTGTCATGGAAGAAAAGCAGAGGGAACATTCCCAGAAGGCACCCAATGGTTATTCCTATAACTTTACCCTGGGGAAATTATACAAAATACAAAATAGTCAGTTTCACATAATGGGAAGGGGGGGATAAAAGCCTATTACAAATGAAGAATTCCAATACTAAAATATTAAAGAAGACTAAGAAACAAGGAGAGAAAGACTTACTAGTGCAACACGGAGTCGTCGAACATGTATTCGTCAAACACACAGATTCTCCGTTGTCGTCCCAATTTTTGTCCTATATTTTCTTTGTATTTTTTGCACATATTTGTCGAACTTAAACATGGACACCCCGACCTTAATTCTGCCATCCATCAACAATTACATCGAGAAGATTCCTGTTTCAGTTTGCACTTTTCGGGCACGTCAATCGAGCTAGCTCCATACATTTTTATGAGTGCATCGAGCAGTTGTTTGAGCCAGCTATTGTCAAGTCATAAAACCAGCAACATAGTGTTTGCGAATGTAAAGTTAACTAACAATCCAATGACCAATCGCAAACTTCCAAAGACAAAGAGCGCGTGGACGTCGCTAAAATGAAATGTTTGCGATTGAGGTGCAAAAAAGTTTAAGTCATAAAATTTTTAATTTTTTGGGTTATCTCCCTTGACAAAATGGCGTCGCACTACATATTCCTCGAACAAATTTTCTCATCCCACAGAATTTGATGAATGTGTGTTGCACTGTATATTTGTTTCAACCTTCTAAAATACAGGACAAATAGGTAGCCAAAAATGGACCAATACACTGGACAACTGTGCATACATGCAGTAGAGAATAAAGAAATTCTGTATCTGAAAACAAGTAATTCTTTCCATTATGTAATAAATACACTTCAACAAATACACACACAAAAAGTAAATCACTTGTATATGGCCAACAGCAAATGTTTGGCTTCTTTGTCTTTACACATTGATAAAAACAAGACAATTCGGCTGCTCAAAATAACCTTATTTTAAAAAAAACCCTTCTCATGCAAATGCAACAAGATTGTTAATCAAGAAAAATTTAGTTTGAGCAGTTTTATCAAAAAAACGTATTAAGTCACACTGAGAAGATACGCAACAGAAAAGTATCTGGAATTTGGAAATTATACTCCCATTATATCACATGCAAATAAGCACAACCATTGATAATAATTCATGTCACATAAAATTCAATTTTCTTGGCAGGAGCGTTGTTCATATTCCTTAAAATACATCCAAGGCTCTTGTAAACCGTAAACTGTCTCACCATTCACAAGGTTTAATTTGTTTGCACTATTTTCTTTAGTCATATTTAACAGGGTTTTTTTCCTTTTAAATCAACGGGTATCTCAATATCTGGAATTCTTGCTAAAAACTTTTGTCACATACACCTTACAAATATATAATTCCATAAAATTCCAATTCTAATTACATGTCGTTTTTGACATACAAAAGTTGAAAGCTGTTTATTTTTTATTTGACACATGAGATAGACAAAATGCATGTTGTTTCAGTTTTACAACTAGTAGTATAACCTTCACTTTGAAAACAAATTGTGACAGAGAAAGTTATATATTTTACAATACGTAAATCTAAAAGATGGTCAAATCAATACAAAGCACACTGTACAGAAATGGTAACTGACCAGACCAGATGCCCACTTGGTACTGGACATGTCCACTTGTTGTGGGGTCAGTTTGGGGGACCTGACCCCAACCTTGACTGCCATAGTTTCCACATAGGAAGCCGACCTAGAAATTAAGCACAAAAGATGGAGAGAGGTTAAGTATAATCAAAGTTTATTTCTGTTTACTTTGGGCAGTTATCAGTAAACGATAAACTGTTCAGATGTACTTCTGCATATGATTACGAACTTTGACCTGTCTTCTTGTCCCTGTTTGCTTTAAAAAATGTTTTCATCTCATTCAGATTCCGAGTTTATTAGCGCCATAATTTATTTATTTTTTTATGCTGGTATTCTTACGATAGAACTGGCAAAGTTATCCCGGGACAGAAGGAAGTGGAAATCCCTTGTGTGTGGCTACACCCTGATAAGGGTGAGGGGCAATGGTGATGATGATGATTCTTATGATGAGAAGACAGTCTTGAATTAAACACATAAAATGTGAAACTAATGATAATAGTGATAAGCTGAATTCATTCTCAAGCTCTGAATTTATCAAGAAATAGAGAATTATCCCATGCTTGTAACTCAAAATAACCCAGTTTCTTCATCAAGAAAGAAAGACAGCTAAGATTTAGCATTCACTAATGACATAAAAAATGTTTCATTGTTTTATCATTTCTTCTTATTTTACTTCATATGCAGTCACTATTTATCCTTTGACCCTTTGTTTAATTTTCCTCTTCTTGATAACTCTGCTCCCATATAATAGTACACGATTCTGCCTACGGCTGTTCCCATTGTCTTGTGGCTTACTCGGGAGAGAAAGACTATGGGAGTAAACCCAGACAGAAAATCGGGAGTAAGGACCTGAAGGCGGTTGGCATGGAGATTACATCAATCTGCTTTCCGGCATCTCCTGCAGTGAGACTAGTTCCAAACATATTGACTACATCCTTTCTATGGAATAAACTAGAATAGCCGATACAGGAAAAGTGTTTCTGGGCAAAGTGCTGTTTCTAAGAGTCTGCCCACTCAAAGCAGCGATTATTTTAGCTGCTTCCATCGTCTGTAAAGACGAAAAGAGACAAATAATCCATATAATACATTATTATAGATTTTTCAATTTTGTCTCAACTGGTTGTTGTCAGAGCTCTCTTGTTGTAGGCTTGTTCTGTTTTGTCACATACAATTCCTGAAAATGTCATTACTATGCTTATCCAACCATGGCGTGACATTTCATTTCAGCAGCGGCTTGGAATCTAAAATATCGCTTCAGAAACTATCTTAACCCTAGTACTGCCCAATGGAAAGTGCCAGAGTGCCAGGGAAGATTTTTCAAATGTGGGGGTGGGACAATTGCCCCAAATGATAGGTTTTTTTATTCCCCTTTTGGGATACATACAAAGAAAATTGGAGAATTCAATGGGGTTTTTTTTCATATATTTTGCTTTTTTTATTTCAACGCATTTGTGTAGTTGGGCAGTACTAGGGTTAATGCTTCTTAATTTTTAGTGCAAATCATACTCCCACTTACCCAAGACCTCCAATATCAGAAATCAGATTTCCCAGAGCAGCAGCTGAAAATAAAATGAAGAAATTAGACTTCTTTTTGTTTACTTTCTTGTAAAGACAGTAAGGATATGAAATTGAGAGTTGTGTTTATCTTACTGTCTAGTAGCCTACTATTTGCATGCATATATATGTGTGTGTATGTGTGTCTCAGTGTGTGTGTGGTGCGCATGTTCATAAATGCATATATACATGTGTGTGTGTGTGTGTCAGTGTGCAGTGCGCATGTTCATGAAAGTATATATACATGTGTGTGCTTGTGTGTGTGTGTGTGTGCAAATTTTATAATGTAATTGATCAACACACAATTTGTACAGAAAAGATTCTTGTGCAGTGCAAGTTGTACGATGGTGTAAGTTTGTCTGAAAAAGATGCTTTAGAACTTGAAAGGACCGCTGGTGACTAAACTGTTTAGAGTGTTATCTTTTGTAGAATCCTAATATAATTATTATTCTTCCTCTCTAAGGCTAATTCATCATTTTACATTTATATTTATAAAAAGAAAAGAAATGCCCCCCCCCCCCAAAAACACACACACACTCACTCACCTCACTCCTTCACACATTCAAACACTCACTTACTCTCTCTCTCACACACACATACACTCACTCACTCATTCACCTCACTCACTTATTCTCACATATACACTCTCTCTCACACACACACGTACACTCACTCACGCACTCTCACACACTCGCTCTCAAACACACACACACACACACACACACACACACACACACACACATGTTCCCTAACCCTTTCGCTGCCAGCTATCCATGAAATCGTGAGACGGCATAGGTCAAGTCACTACAATGTACATAATTCCCTCCCTTAGCCCCGGAGACTACAGACCTGCGCGCGTACCACAGACACAACCTACCTGCCATGGTGCTGATGCCGAGGACAGCTCCAAGCTTGGCGTCTATGTACTCCCCCTGTGCGGGTTGGAATAAACAGAGCGTCCATCATCAGACAATAAATGCAAAAAGTGAATGAAAGCTGCAGGCAAGCTGAACAATGCAAAGTAGCAAACACGACCAAAACGAAGCTATCCCGTAGAAATACCCAAAGAGAAACCGACGTTTCGACAATTTCTGTCTTCGAAGGGAACTAAAAGGAACAAAAAACAGTCATATAAAAGGAGACAGAAATTCTCGAAACGCCGGTTTGTCTTTGTGCATTTCTACGGGATAGCTTCGTTTTGGTTGTGTTGCTACAGTCCATCAGACAAGTGCATCCTCATTCTTATTCAATATATAACAATCATGCAGTCAAATATGGAAGAGGGTAAAACCGTTGAGCTATGTGACAAAGGCAAATAGCCTGAAGGGTGACGTGTGTTTTGGTTACCGGTGCCTTTGAACCTGGACTCTGCTGGGTGTGCTTTATCGTGTGTTCGTAAAACAAAAAAAGAAAGAAAAGAGAAGAATAGCTACATAAATAAACACACAAGCAAACACACACTCACACACGTACCGGTATATACACGCAGGCGCAAAAATACATGCATACACACAAATACACGAAGACACACGTACATATTATACGCACACACATGTTTACACACTCAAACATTCACTTACTCATTCACACACACACACACACACACGCACACACACACACACACACACACACACATCTATTTGATGCATTTTTTGACATGAAGCGAGCTAACGCAGCTACGGGCGACTGGACACCAACCATCATCGTATCTGACTCGTTAGGCAGACCCAACTGTTTTTGCTTAACACGGAGAAACGCGAACATATCGGGCAGTCATGCTTCAATAGGAACTAGTGAGGGATAGGAACTGACTACACGGTAAACAGACGGACATACATATACTGCACGCTTTGATGAAGGGGAGGAG
>JBDFRD010052862.1:0-14559 GCA_039654405.1 Bullina lineata | reverse complement strand
AATTTCTGACGGCTCCCAGAAATTTCTTACGGCAAACCCACAAAGTTGGGAGGCAGGGCACATTTAGGAGATATGTAAAAAGAAATGCCCCCCCCCCCAAAAAAACAAAAACAAAAAACAAAACAAAAAACAAACAAACAAACAAACAAACAAACAACCAAACAACAAACAAACAAACAAAGAAACAAAAAAAACCCCACAGAAACAACTGAACTGAGGTTAAAAGAATTGATGCTAAATAATTCAGAGTCTCACCTGGAAACTATGCTACAATATAGAAGCTTCAAAAGAAGGAAAAAAATAAAAAATAAAAAAGTCTAACCACATGAGGCTTCGTCCACGAAAGGAATGGGGCAATCTCGTTGGAAGTCGCACACTTTGGAGCCTGCGATGCTTGTATTCTTCAAATCCTGGCAGTCAAAACTTCCTTCAGTTTCCTCAGCCTTCACTGGAATGGAAAGGATTCAAACATTACACTTAAAGTGAATGATAAATATGTGCGACAGACTGAATTGAGTTACGCTTTTCAGAATACATTTGTAATGAAATGAGTCAGATACAGTGTTTCAACATATTGTGTTATGTGAAGTATAAAGCAACAATAAAGGAAGATAAGAAAACTGAAAAGGCATAATCATTAAAATAAGATAATAAGATATTGTTGTAACTAATTAAGTAAATAAGTTCCTTCAAGGCCTACAAAGCTTAAAGAGCTAGAGGGCATGAGAAAACTAAAGATGAACATAACAACAGCACATTCCAAGTTTCATACCAGATATGCAAACCCCATTTGAGGCTTGAAATAATCATTAGCTGAAATCGCTGTAAAATGAGGACCCAAAAGAGTAATTTCACTGCTTACAAAGATAACACCAGAGAACGAAGAAAGCAACAGCAATGAGATTTAAAAGCTGTCATTTGGCCATAATTGCCCGTAAACCGAAATTTTTGATAGCTCCCCGTAATTTCTTACGATGAACCCATAAAGTTGGCATGTCTGTTATATCAGTGCTTGAAAAATGGAATCATAAAATTGTAATGGCTATAATCTATTATATCCTCAGTACATTATCCTTGTGTTCATCAAGCAGCCTACCATTGCTCAAAGGCAAATGAAAGATTTCACAGAATCAAATTTCAAGATCTTCACATTAATGCAGAGGTCTAATAGAGAAGCAAAAGGTTTATATTGTTGCTTAGCTGTTCATGAAAAAAGAAAATGCCTACCTTGAATGCAGCGAGATGGATAGAATTTGATGTTGTCTAGTCCAATCTTGCCTAATGACGGGTTTTGTTCAGATCCTGTCCCAGACCCTGTGAAGGTGATCTGCAATGGCAAAAATAAAAAAAATTAAATTTTTTTCTCTCCTTGAATAAAGCTAGTTCGGTGTTTCTAACAGAACACATTTCCTTCTAAAAATTATCAGATTATTTTCACAAGAGAGACATATCATGAACCCACTTTACAATTGTTGGATGTCCACTCAACTCAGTTTTGAGAAATCGCATTTCAAAGAAATTTTGATAGGAATATAAGGGGATATAAGACAAATGCATATTGGAATTTTCATACTTAAAGTGAACTCATGGTCTTGAAAATACAAAGACATGTAGTTATTACCTACAGAAGGCCTTTGGTGGGTTTAATTCAGATTTTGTGAAAAGATACGACACTTGTAAATTGAGGGGACGAACTATGTAGTGTCTTAATTCCTGAAAGCAAAGAATTATTGAAGCTGACACAAGTAACAACTTATACAGAGGTGTTGTAGATGAATGTTCTGTAATGTACAGCACAGCTATGATTATTCCCTTCCTTCCTTCAAGTGTCAGGCCTGGTGCAGATATTGACGGTCATGGTCTTCCAGTCCACTCTATTATCAGTCAGCCGGATGAACTTGCAGTTGGACATTAGTTTGCTTGTTGAGAAAGTATTCAGAGTGTCAATGTATGATGTTCATTGTGTTCCTCTGCTTCTTTTTCCTTCAATTTTTCCACCGAGTATGAGTTTTTCTAGTCTCTCTTTTCTGCTGACATGGCCAACAAAATTTCAGTTGTCTTTTTCTTATTGTTTTCATCAGTGACCATTGCACACCTGCAAGTTCTAAAACTTCTTTGTTGGTCTTTTTTTCTGTCCAGGATAAAGTGTTGTTTCTGTATGCTTATTTAGTGCCTAGAAAAAGCATGTAAATAGTCAGGTGTAACAAATGATCGTACAGAACAAGAAAACACCGCACCATCCAGCCTTTACTCATAACACTAGAGAGAGATTAATACTATCATTGCAGGACATTTGTGGCATGGTGGCCAAACGGTTAGAGCGTTGGACTCCTAATCCAAGGGTCCAGGGTTTGAATCCAGGAGGTGACCGTGTTGTGTCCTTAGGAAAGACACTTCACACCATTTTCCTCTCCCCACCCAGGTGTGAACTGGGTACCGGCAGATTCTGCTGGGGAACTAAACCTACGACAGACTAGCGTCCTGTCTAGGAGATGAAGTAAAAATCATCTGTTCCACTTCATGCTACCAGAACCAAGATAATTCCGGCTCTATGGGCCTCATGGGCCTTGAAGGAACTTTAGCTATTGCAGGAAATGATGAAAATGAAAACTGCTTACGCTGATCTGGTGTGAATCAGTGTAACAATCAACTCTTGCATGATGCCATTGTGGTCCTTGGTTTGCAGACGTGTAGAAGAGAGTTTTTGTAGAGTTGTCGTCCAATCCTACACGCTATAAAAAGAAGTAAAAAAGTCAAATTTTGTGAATATTTTCCCTTTCTCAGGTTTTGTATGGAAATGAAAATTCCAATTCCCAATATTGAAAATGCAATGCATTAATAACTAATGCAAATCATTGTCACTCAACCATATTGCAATCTATCAACTGTTCTCCTGTGTGCAGAAAAAGTATAGTTTCATTCACGCGTGATCATTAAATCTCACTATGCCCCATAATGTGTTGGTCACATTAAATCTCACTATGCCCCATAATGTGGTGGTCACATTAAATCTCACTATGCCCCATAATGTGTTGGTCACATTCAATCTCACTATGTTTATTTTTGACTTTCAAGACTTTCATCTGTGGTTAGATACCATGGTCCTCTGTCTGACCATTGCTGTTTGGCTGAACTTTTTCATTCTCGTCTGTTTTCCTCTGCAATGTTCTCAGTCACAGTGTTGCGTTAATCACGAATACTCGATGACAGCAGGACCAGAGTTAATTTTCCACAAACAATAAGTCTATCTATAGAGGAGTCAGTTTGCTTGTACCTCCACAGTGAGCTGCTGCTGACCAGAAATGAAGTAGTCAAACGTCAGGCAGAAAGACAGCAGGTTTTGAAGTGGGATGGCATCACACCGCAGGACTGCCTTCTTGAAAGGACCTTGCATCACACTGTCCGTACTAGCATAGGTATCTGCAACATTAGAAGAGTTGGATCCACTGATTAAACACGCAATTTTTTACAGAAAATCTCAGAAAGCAGACCTATGATTTTAAAGGAATTTCTTTTTTCACATAATTCATTGTCCTTACAGACATGCCAATCCTATTCGAGGCTTGGATTAATCACGAGCCGAACTCGCAGTAAAATGAAGGCCCAAAAGAGAAATTTTACCGCATGCAAGGATAACGCCAGAGAACGAAGAACGTAATGAGATTTAAAAGCATATAAATATCTTGCGTACTCACTGTAATTTGGCCGTAATTGCCCGTAAACCGTAATTTCTGGTGTCTCACATATTTTCTTACGGTACACATGTAAAGCTGGCCTGTCAGTCTTTAGTTCGATTCCTTTGATTCAGGCAGCATAATTATAAGTTTCATTCCATTTTAATGCTTGATTCAATGAAATCATACTATATTATGATAACGATTTTAAAGCCCCTCACTTGGAATATAGACGTACAATATATACATAAAATAAAAATTATTGTCAATAATTACTTTGACTTTTTTGTGCTCCTTACTGGTGAATATATGTGTGTATGTGTGTGTGCATGTGTACCTATGTCTGTGTGTGTGTTTGCATATATACATAATTTATTTTATGTATTTTGTAGTTTTCAGTCATGTACGTTTTGCAATAATCAATCATAACTTGTTCTTGTGATAATAAGTCATATTTTGTTACGATAGCCTGTCAATTATTTTTTGTTATACAAAGCTGTAAAGAGTGAGTAACAGTCATACACACTTTATAATAACTAGTCATATTATGTTCCGTGGTAAGCAGTCACAGATTATGACTTACAACAAAATCAGTGGTTGCTTTGTGAAAGCCTACCTGTTTTCAGCACCTCCCATAGCACGCTAGCAGGTTCCACATTGAACCAGTCACATAGTGTCCCATCATTGAAGTCACAACCAACCTGATCAATGCACTGACGAGCTGAGATCTGTATGAAAATCAATGATATGCTTACAGAGATTTAGGCTTTTATTGTTTGATTCTATAATGAAATAACACTCCGAAGTGTGGACTTTCTATTTAGTTTTATCTGATAGTGTGAAAGGTTACCAAATTGGGTGACTTGTTGCCAAAAAATTACCAAATTATAAACGTCTTCAGCATCCAAAAACAAAATTTAATTAATTTTTTTTTAAATTTTAATTGTAATGCATATTATTAACCCTTTTGTATCTGATAAAAGTTCAGTAACTTTTATTATACAACAAATGAAATGCATTTTCCTGAGAAAACTAAAGTTCAAATACAAGCAACTGCTATGAGTGACCCATCTCTCTCTTTATTGAAAACTAGTAAAAAAAAATACTCTCTTTTATTGCCCTTTGACATGGATTTCCTAGCCCACTCAAAAATCAAATTACCTGAATATCATCCAAGGCAACATTGACTGATGCTGAAAAGACAATCTGAAAAGAAATTGTGAAAGTCAGACATGAACATTCGTTTTCTTCTCAGACATGCCAAGTAAAATGAGGACCCAAAAGAGTAATTTTACAGCATACAAGGATAACGCCAGAGAATGAAGAACGCAACGGCAATGAGATTTAAAAGCATATATCCAAGTCGTAATTTGGCCCTAACTACCCATAAACTGTAATTTCTGACGGCAAACCCGTAAAGTTGGCATGTCTGTCCTCTTAATCCTCATGTAGATAACTGAGAAAGTTTTACTGGCAATGTTTTTTAACATAGACATGACAACAGACTTTCATTTATCAGTCAATTAATCAACTCTACTTTTTCATGGTGTCTAAATTTTTTTTCCAGCGTCATTTCATCATAACATTTCTTACAACAGATTCTAAGTGCTCGGGTGATGCAAAAAAATACGAATCATTTTTTATATGTTAAAGAATGTTGTTTCTAAGACTGGGTACTATCATGACATGTGTTTTGGTCATACAGAATGCATATGAACTGCACCTTCAATTTGATGTGTTAATTCATCCAATCATGGCTTTAAATATTGCCTTACATCAATTACAAGAAAACATTTGTGAACAGTTGCCTGAGGAGGATCTTCAAGTTCAAGCGGGAAGATAAGATCAGAAATGAAGAAATATGGAAAACAGCAGGGCAGGCACCTATAGAAGAAGAGCTAGGAAAACGAAGATGGAGATGGATTGGGATTGGAAATCACCAGGTAGCATCACCAGACAGGCACTGCAGTGGAACCCCAAGGAACCCGAAAACGGCGAAGACCAAGGAAAACACGGAGAAGATGTGTGGAAAGAGACAGAGAAAGATCAGGAAAAACATGGCCAGAATTGGCAAGGATGTCCCAGGATAATTGAAGTGAAAATACCTTGTGTGTGGCCTATACCCTGATAAGGGCGAGGGGCAATGATGATGATGAATTAAAAGTAAGACAGCATTCGAGAAGGTCTTCAATTATAAGCAAGAACAGGAACAACGAGAAATGGTGCATATACATTACAAAACAAATAAACAAGTGCACAAAAATTACACATGTACCTGGAAACTTTCCAATCCTTCTAGATTTTCAGTGAGTGGCACTTGAATCCGCGCCCACTGGCTGAAAATGGGCGCATCCAGAGACAGTAATTCATTCGTCAGCCCTTGTTCATTCTGTACATGAATCTGGAATGTATTCGAGGAACTGCCCTGGCTGGGTGGCATGTAGTACCACAGAGATAAACAACGGGCAGAGCCTGTACCATACTTCATGGTGTACAAAACAGCTGGTTCTATGCGTGAATCCACTAAACCTTGAGAGGCTCTAAGCACATGTCCTGTTAAGAAAAATAAAGCAGAGTCATTAGCTGAAGTGGGTATCGATTTAATTTTGAGTTGTTTTTTTTAAAGTGCTTTATTCAGTATTAATGTTCAATGGAATTTGCACAAGACCCTGACATTGTATTGCTTTACCTTATTTATAACACACATATATAAGAATAGGCATTTGTTCTAGGCCAGTATGGTTCAGCACCAAAAGAGATCAAATTAGACTCCCCAATTGTTTTCTTTGAAATAAAAAAAACAAACTTCAGTGCTAAGCATCTTAAAAAGTTTTTTTTTTATTGTTCTTTACCTAATCTTGTGCCAAGAGTGTGGTCAAAGCCAGCTTCTGTGTTTCCGGCAATGTTCACAGACCAAAATCCATCAGCAACGAAGTGAGTCTGACTCATTCCACACAGTCCCTGATCCTCAAAGTCACAGGTGTCTGCAGGTGAGTCACAGAATTACAGGTATTAGGTGTGAAAAAGGAAACGACGGAGATGAAGACGATCCTGGATGATAAATATAGCAGAGGATGTTGGAAGCCCTATCGATGAATGTGCTGTTATATGGGACTTAACCGCAACTGTTGGAGGAAAGTAGTATTCAACCTGGAAGCGAGATTAAACCAGGATGATGATGATGGTATGTAAACTAGAATTGAATATCAAGTCATCGGCAATAGGATGGAAGAGATAACTGACATATCATGTCATGTAGTCAGAATATTAAGCATCAGGGAAGAAAAGTGAAAATATTTAGAAATTTGCATCATAGTGAATCTATTTCTCTATCTTGAAACCTATTATACACCATGAAAGCTAAGATCCTAAGCTCAATTTTGTTTGGATAGCGTAGAACACATGATACAAAATCACCTCCTAGACAGGACTGTCCTAGGCTTACCACCCAACAGAATAAAAGTAAAGTTCCTTCAAGGCCATGAGGCCCACAGAGCTGGAGCTTATCCCGGTTTTGGTAGCGTGAAGCGGAACAGATGGTTTTTAAATCATCTCCTAGACAGGACGTTAGTCTGTCGTAGGTTTACTTTCCCAGCAGAATATCCTGGTATCCAATTCGGGTGGGGAGAGGAAAAATGGTGTAAAGTGTCTTTCCCAAGGGCATAACACGGTCGCCGCTGGATTCAAACCCAGGACCCATGGATTAGAAACCCTACGCTCTAACCATTCAACCACCCTCGCCACAACCCAATAAAAGAAGCCAGTAGCCAATTTGCACATGAGTGGGTGGGGGGTGAGGGTTAAAATCATGTAAAGTATCTTTCTCAAGGATTCAAACTGATTATCTTTTGATTTCACATTTTAGCATCTTAACTAATGAACAACAATGCCAACCTTTATAACAAATAACTAACTTTATAGTCTGAGTAGAGAACGATAACCCCAATAATAACTTGTATGATTCCCACCTTATTACATTGCTGATTGCCGGAAAAGTGACCAAGTGTCAACACTCCCCCTAAATTTTAAATTTTCACTTAAAGTAGTAAGTAAGTTCCTTTAAGGCCAATAAAGCTCATAGAGCCAGAGCTTATCCTGGTTTCGGTAGCATGAAGCGAAAAATGATTTTTACATCATCTCCTAGACAGGATGCTAGTCTGTTGTAGGCTTACTTCACCAGCAGAATATGCAGTTACCAATTCGGACCTGGGTGGGCAGAGGAAAAAAGATGTAAAGTGTCTTTCTCAAGGAAACAACACGGTCACCTCCCGGATTCAAACCCTGGACCCTTGGATTAGGAATCTAACACTCTAACCATTCAGCCACCGTGCCACCTAGATTTTCACTTACCAGCTGGTAAACAAGCCTGGGCATAGACGTTCACATCGTCCACAGCAATATCTCCCCTGTCTGTTGGCTGCAACAAAGCCTGAAACTGCAGATTCACCTCCAGCGCTTGCACCTTGTCCACTTCCACCATCCCATGAAGCCAGCCCTGACTTAGCTGGTCAGTCCTGACCCACAGGAGCTGGTCATCACTTCCTGGAACTTGTAGAGTCAGGCTGAGCTGTGCCCTCCGGTAGCTGGCAATGTGATAGTAGAAATCCACACAGAACGTGCCTGTGCTGGGGAACTTGTGAGTTCTGAAGCTGAATGTGGAGGGTTGTAGGTTTGAGTTTCCTTTAGCAGCGATGTAATGGCCTGGAAAAGATCAGATGGATAGTTACTACTTCTGCAGGATAATAGTGATGAAGTATGTTAGGACATCCAAGCAATTCAAGTGCTACTTAACACTTCCGCTGCCAAAATTCACCGATCAACGAAAATCAATGTTTGTTAATTACCAACAGTAATGGTGTTACTTCGAAGGATCATAATTTCAAGTCTTTGATGTCAATGAACACAGCACACACTTCTGTTCCACACTAAAATGAAAAACAAGAACTCCATAATAGTTTCTTTTTAATTTAGTTCTACTCACTTTTTCATATATATATATATATATTTTTTTTTTTACTAGGCTACAGACAAATAGCTGGCAGTGAAAGGGTGAAGCAGGTAAAATACTTGTACAGAAGTCTATAATTAGCCTGTTTTGGAATCTATTGCCATGAACAATATTTGCAGGCATCCCTCTTCTTCCTTACAACATGATTTAGATTCTTGATTGATTTTAACTGAAATGCACGCTGCCAGTGAAGCGATGAAGTAGCGTCATTTTTATGCTCTCCTATTATTTTGTGTCTGGACCACAAACAAGGAATTCACTGAGGCACCTCTGCCATATTTCCAATAATACATGACACACAAAAGGGTGACACAGATTAACAAAGCTTCACATAAGATGGTCATTACAGGATGGTACCAAATGTATCGATATTCCTATCTTCAAGGGTACATCAAACACACATAAGCATATAGGAATGCTAGGAAAAAGGAAGAAATAATAAAGATACGTACGGAAGAAGATAGTCAAGTATATGAGATGTTGCAAGTGAAAAGGAAAAATAAGATTCGAAGGAGAAGTGGTTTACTTAGTTGATGTGACGTCTTAATACAAGAACAGAAGAGGATCAACTCCAACAAACATAAGCAGGACAAACCACTATAACAGACATGCCAACTTTATGGGCTCTCCGTCAAAAATTACGGGGAGTTGTCAGAAATTACAATTTACGGACAGTTACGGACAAATTACAGCGAGGATATATGCTTTTAAATCTCATTGCTGTTGCGTCCTTCGTTCTCTAGCATTATCCTTGTATGCGGTAAAATTACTCTTCTGGGTCCTCATTTTACTGTGAGTTTAGCTCACGATTACTTCAAGCCTCAAACGGGGTTGGCATGTCTGTGATGGATTAAAGAAAGAATACAGCTGAGTGGAGTCATTCTCTCACCGTATTTGTTTTGCTGTGTGTGATCAAAAGCTGGCAAACTGTCAGTGTTACTTCTACTTCCTTGCATGACATTCCATGGCAACAGATCTGTGCTTGTATCCACCACAAAGTCACATATGGGTTGTGTAGTGTTTTCAAATGAGCAGCCAGTGATCCACTTGTCCTCTGAGATTAAAAAAAAAGGAAGTTCCTTCAAGGCCAATGAGGCCCACAGAGCCACAGCTTATCCCGGTTTCAACAGCGTGAATCAGAACAGATGATTTTTTTATCATCTCCTAGACAGGATGCTAGTCTGTCATAGGTTTACTTCCCCAGCAGAATATGCCAGTACCCAATTCGCACATGGGTGGGGAGAGGAAAAATGGTGTAAAGTGTCTTTCCCAAGGATACAACAAGGTCACCTCCCGGATTCGAACCCTGGACTTTTGGATTAGGAGTCCAATGCTCTAATAATTCGGCCACCGTGCCACACTGAGGTTTAAACATAGTTAAATGAACAAACAGTTCACAAAATAAAGAAGTTTGTGCTGGTGATAAGGAGAATTCTGAAGGATGCAGGTATATTCTTAAAGCAATTGACATTTTTATTAGAAAAGAAAAGTACAGAAAAGCTTTCAGAGAGAGATTATTATCTTGAGGAACAATTCATTGTGTACAGTGAATCAGTGAATACTAAGAGGCAAATACAATAAAAAAGTCTTCCACTTTTTTGCAAGCACTGAATACTGTACACCTGCATTATATAAATAAACATTGCTTAAATTCACAGTATTTTGTCTAAATATTTGTTTTTAAAGATATTCGAGGCTTATAAAAGGTATATATTAAACAAAAAGCACATTGTCAAATATAAAAAAATCAAGGTGACTGACGAGGAGTCTAACTTTATATCACTCTTTGAAGAAAAAAGGTAGTATTTTGGCTTACCATCAAATGTTGGTTTTGAAGGCACAACGTCCTTTTCCAAATCGCTGCAACTGCCTTTGTGACTGACGATGTCATCTACAGCAAAGGAAGTGTTCACTGTCTGTGAATCATAAAAAAAACCCACTCACTTATTCACCCATACAGTGAACTTGTTTAGACAGAAAGAGTTACACTTGCAATTTAATTTGTCAGTATCTTATTCTTCTGATTTCACATCCTTATTTTGACCTGTTCATGCTACGCATTTGTATTTTGCTGTTTTCAGTTGGTGCGTAGGAAGGCTTAAATTGTGCACAGAACAAATTTGTAGTCGATGCTGGCACTTGCACTGAACCTAAGATCTTATAGTTCCACATATCCCCAAGTTCTTCTAATTGATAGTCCCTTAACTTACCCTTAGGGTGTCATGGTGGCCGAATAGTTAGAGCGTTGGGCTCCTAATCCAGGGTTAGGGTGACTGTGTTGTGTCTTTGAGAAAGACACTTTACACCATTTTTCCTCTCCCCACCCAGGTGCAAATTGGGTACTGGTATATTCTGCTGGGGAAGTAAACCAACGACAGACTAGCGACCTAACTAGGAGATGATGTAAAAATCATCTGTTCCACTTCACGCTACCGAAACTGGGACAAGCTCCAGCTCTATGGGCCTCATTGGCCTTGAAGGAACTTTACTTAACTTACCCTTAAACTTACCTGCAGTTCAGCTTCAAAGACAACCACAAAAGACTGGTCACTTGAAATGTCCATGGAGCTGTATTTCCACATGTACACAGGCTTGGTTTCTTCAGTCACTGATATACCATCCCTTGCAGTGACAACACTGTCCTTCTGGTTACTAGCCGTAATTGTCAGCGTTCCTGAGATAAACAGGGTCACTCTGCATTTGGTACTGATAAATTATTCAATTCCCAGTAAATGATTGTCCATAATCATCTATGGCCTAATATAAAAAAATTAAAGGTCTAAAAGTAAATCGGTTTAACGTTGAGCTGTTGTAACCCTTAAGTTTTTCTAATATCTGACGTTTTCTTTCAAGGCATTCCAACACTGAGCAGAAAGTCAAAACAAAAATCAAAAACCAAGAATAAATTATAAATACTGTTTTAATGTTTTTTCTAACGTTTGAGGCATAACTTCAAGATATTGTATCATCATGAGCTGATGGTCACAGAGGTAAAAAAGAAATACGGTCTAGACAAAGAGCATGTGGTCAAACGTTAAAAAAAAAAAACTCAAAGTGGCTCAACATGTCAACTCTATTGAAGTTTTTGACTAGCTGTAGGTATTCCAATATTGAAAATACAACATAACGAAGTGATTCCTTAAAAAAAAAATTTGCCTGAACGTAGATTTAAACAGGGACCAACCGCTGTCCAATCATTATTGCCTCACCAACTCAATGAAGTGAATGAATTTCCAGGACCACAAGAAATTTTCAAAAATGGGACCTGTAAACTGAAGACCCTTAAACAAACAACAAACAGGCCATCAAGTTGACTCCAAGCTGTCCCTTTGTTGAAAATATGCTCAATCTCAAATAAAATTTTTACTTTCAGGTCTTAATCTTCTTGCTGAGGTGAAATACTTTCCTATGAACATAATCTGAACATGAAGGTATAAAGGATCCTTCATCCTACAATGCCTACCTGTTCCCTGGCCAAAGTACCAAAAGGTAAGACACAATGCCTTGGCTGGAGGCTGAGGGCTACTTATCAATCTGCCAGTGAGCTTATCATTCACGCCTAGCTTGTACGATGGAAACACACCCACGACTGCATACGCATCTATTGAATGGGGTAGAGAGAGAAAAAAGGTTAAAATTATTTTTTTAATTTAATCTGATTATATACATTTTTAATTTATTACATATTTATATTACAACTTCACTAAACTCATTAAATACTACATGAAGCCAAGTCTCCACCTCCATCCCTGCCAAAGGTGTAATGTCACCTTTTCTGTTAGTTAACGATCTGTTAGTTATTGCTCATATAGAATATCACTCAGCTATTCTGTACTGGCCTACTATAGTTCTTTCCTTGCCCTATAATGATGGATTTTGTGAGTAAATGACCATGAGAGTTGTGTCAGAGGGAGTTTAAAATCCTGATAGGACCCAAGTAACAGGTCAATGTGTGGAGTGAGGCCAGACTAACTTAGGCCTTAAGGAAAGAAAGCCCTGGCTCTACATCAGGTTGAATCCTGGCAATGCCAGAAGACATGCCAACCCAATTTGAGGCTTGGAGTAATCATGAGCTGAACTCGAAGTAAAACGAGGACCCAAAAGAGTAATTTTACGGCCACCAAGGATAACACCAGAGAACGAAGAACGCAATGGCAATGAGATTAAAATTAGATTATCCTCAACGTATATTTACTAAATGCATGGAAACCGTAATTTCTGACAGTTCCCCGTAATTTCTTGCGGGGAACCTGTTAAGCTGGCATGTCTGTGCTAGTCCTATATTGAGCCCTGAGTTAAGAATTGGGTACAAGCACATTTGCACTGGACTACAAATAAGTAACATTATGTCCAAGAGGTGGTCTAGCATCATCTGTTCCACTTCATGCTTTTGAAACTGAAATATCAACTCTTCAGATCTTAAAAGTAAAGTTCTTTCAAGGCCAATGAGGCCCATAGAGCCGGAGCTTATCCCAGTTTCTGTTGCATGAAGCAGAACGGATGATTTTACTTCATCTCCTAGATAGGACGCTAGTCTGTTGTAGGTTTACTTCTCCAGCGGAATATGCCATATCCAATTTGCACCTGGGTGGGGAGAGGAAAAATGGTGAAAAGTGTCTTTCCCAAGGACACAACATGGTCACCTCTTGGATTCGAACCCTGGACCCTTGGATTAGGAGTCTAATGCTCTAAACATTCGGCCACTGCACCACCTGTTTCAGATCTTATAAGCTTTGAAGAAAATCTGTTAGGTCCTTTGCAAGAACACTTGCCCTTAAGATCCATAGACGTATGATCATAGAGACTGAGCGACAGTGGATTGGGTGATGTCATCCACTGCAAAGAGTTGCTCCCTTGCTGAGGGCTGTGGTAGTTGCAGAAATCATTTTCAAAATCACAGTTCAGATGAGACGGACACGAGGTAGCATGGAACTGGACGTCATCGATGCCAAGCACTGACGAACTCTTGGATGAAGTACTTGCGAATACTCTGAATACAATCTGTGAATTAAAATGTCCACAGTTTAATTCTTTCACTGACATCTATCTGTGGCTGAATCCTACAATATTTTTTTTTCTAAATGAGATAGACAGAAGAATTTCATTTTAAAATAACACAACTTCAGAGCTTTTTTTGTTTATTTTAGTGTGGAAAATAGGTGAGTGTTATGCAAATTGATATTGAAAAGATCCAGCGAAGCATCGCCATTAATGTTGGCGATGATCAAACATTGCTTTTCATCCATCGGTGACTTTGGTAGTGAAAGGGTTAAAATATTTGAAAAGAAAGTAAAACAAAGGTGTCATGCTCATAGAGGGTTAATGTACATTAAAAGCAAACTAGTCATAATATTATTTTCAGCACTAAAGACGTCACAATAGATATCAGAACAAAGAAAGAATCATCTATATTCCTTTGAACTTATCATGACGGATTTCATTTTTGAATGCAATAAAATTCCTCCCATTGCAAAAAAGCAAAAATTAAAATATTTCATTTTAAATGCTTAATTAATTGAACAACAGCTGAAGCTTTTTGCTTCAGGAAGAATGCACTTGAATGTATAGCAGATGTGACACATGAGAAGTTTTATTTATTAATTGATACTTCCAACCCCTCTCGAACACACCCCACATCTTTTCCCACTCTTTTCACAAGTCTCCAGTCAGTAAAAAAAAAGTGAAGTTCCTTCAAGGCCAATGAAGCCTATAGAGCCGGAGCTTATCCCCGTTTCTGTAGCATGAAGCGGAACAGATGATTTTTACTTCATCTCTTAGACAGGACACTAGTCTGTCGTTAGTTTACTTCCCCAGCAGAATATGCCGGTACCCAATTCGCACCTGGGTGGGGAGAGGAAAAATGGTGTAAAGTGTCTT
>JBDFRD010052751.1:0-14561 GCA_039654405.1 Bullina lineata | reverse complement strand
ACCGGTATCAAACTTATCATTGTCATAATCGTTCTTTCAGAGCATTCGTCAAGAACAGAGCAAGATTATTTAATTCTATAAAATTTGTGCTATTTAAACAAGTATTTGAAGATGAAGAAAACAAGTATTCAAGTTTTTGAAGATAAAGAAAGTATTCAAGTCTTTGAAGATGAAGAAAACAAGTACTCAAGTATTTGAAGATGAAGAAACAAGTATTCAAGTAATTAAAGATAAAGAAAACAAGTATTTGAAATTAAAGAATGAAGTCTTTGTACACTGGACCTAAAGCTTGTCCCTGTCAATTTGCCAAATTTATGTTGTGTTCATCCCAAATTTGTTTCAGCTGCATCATTTAATCATTTCTGACTGATGTTCAGTATCAGAACACTGTAGTTTCTAGCATTTTTCAAATTCCCTACTCTTTTGATTCATAATAAGATACATATAAAACGTCTTCCTTTCACATTTTAACGTTGAATTCAACAGAATAAACATTGAATGATTCTAGATTTCTGTTTCCTTTTGTTTAGCTTTGAGCATTTCATTCAAATACATTGAACAAAGAACACGGCTAATGATGGCAAGCTAGGTCATTCATCTCAAGACTGACTGGTCAAGAACTGTTTGGGTTGACACCGTCATCTGCACTAAGTTTATGTACACTTTAAGCTTAAATCTACTTGTTCCCTCTTCCCCTCACAAAATTTGCAAGTCACAAAAGGTTTTTTTTCTGACTTTGCTATAAAAAAAAAAAAGAAAAAAAGAAAGATAAGGGAAAGGGAACAAAAAAGAAAGGAAAAAAAAAAAGAAGAAAGAAATCCATGGCATAAACCTTGAAAAAAACTGAAGGGCCACAATCCATAAAACATAAAACGTAACCAGATGTTCTCACCTGGGTAAGGCCTGGATACCAATTTTGTTCAGGTCTTCACACAGTTTGTACAGGAGACTTTGGATGTGCCATGAGGCCTGCAATTGTAAATAATGAACAATTAATAACACTGGATCTACCCATTATTTCAAGCTAAGGGTGGGTTTTTTTTTTAACTCTGTGAACAAAAGGGAGACGATAACAATAAAAAAGGGAATAGCAGAAGTGAGACATGGCAAAATGTCTGCGAATAAACCTTACATTTTTTGTCTTTATGAAAATCATGCATGTAAATCTACCACCATCTGACATATTCATCTCTGTGATGTCACATTAAAAAATAAAAAAGTAGCAAACACAACCAAGTGAAGCTATCCCGTAAAAATACACAAAAACAAACCAACATACGACATTACTGTCTTCAAAGGAAGAAACAAAAATAGCTTCACTTAATCCTTCCTTACGCATGTTATATGGTTGGCAGCAGAAGTTGCTTGCCAAGAATATTGTCAGCATGTAAATAACTTGTCCACCGACCAACACTTTCACCTATGGTGTCTCTTTTATTTTTCTCCAAAACCATCATGAAAAAGAGCAATCTACATGAAATCATGTTGCACACAGATATTAGTTTTATACACAAGGAAAAGTTTCCAAATCAAATAAATCAAAAACTACTTACTTGCATAGGAACACTGATTTTAGATGATAGCTTTTTCCCTTCTTCAGTTTCTTCTACTATTTCCACTTCATCCCACCTCTGAAACAAAAAAGTCAAATAAGTTTGCATCTTTCAATAAAGAAGGAAGCATGAGTCATGAAAAAATTGTCTAAACCTAAAAAGAATGTCATGTTATAACATTTCAAACTAATAAGCAGCATAGATTAGACAAAGAAAAGATCCAGCTGCAGAATATATGATCTAGCCTAGAAAAAGTTACTGAGCAAACAAGAAACCATGATAAGTTTCACTTATTGCTGGAGGCTCTGAATAAAGATGAAACCCTTCACAGTTATCTTAATATTGCACCTTTACGCTACCTTTTTTGATGCAGTTCATTCTACACTTCCAGTTCTTCTTTCACACAACCCTTTCCTTCATCAGCCTGTTTCCATGTTATCTTTACTCACGTTTTCAGTTCTTTTTTTACTTTGTGATCATTTACAATACTTTCCAGGTGATTAAACTATAAGACTGAATGTCGTCTATAATCACCTTGCCCCTTTTTCACATGCACGCATGCATGTGCTCTCCTTTTTTTAAAAAAAAATATTTGGGTTAAGAGGACAAACACTTACAGTAGAGCCTGCGAGGATGAGATCTGGGCTGGGGCTGCTGATGATGTTGGATATGTGGCTCACATGCTGCCTGGCTGTATAGTCAATCCACACCCTATGAACAAACATTACAAAGATATGTTTTTAATTTTAGCCACAACTGTTTGTTGCTTTTGGAATTTCGATGTGTTGTGTTGCTATAGAAGATACAATGACATTATCATACTTTCAATTTGAATTTCCCTTTACCTCAGTTATGGCCAGTTTATGACACCAGTTACTGATGCTTTTCTGTTCAAGTTCTATTTTGGATTTTGAATCAGGGATCTTGGTCCATTGTAAAGTACATACCCCCTTGTTATATCTGTCTGATGGAATTAACTTCACCAACAGGCATTTGTATTTCTTTTTTTTTTTTACTTCATTTTTTCCCCTCCCAAATTGTTCCCATTTTCTCTCATTTCTTCTTGTATTTCACTGCAGCTTTTCGACTGATCTGTACTCTCCAAAATTCACTTTCTTTTCTTCCTCTTCAATGTTCTGACTACTGCTTATCTGATCTCATTTTTTCCACCTTTCGAAGTCAAAATATAAAAAAACTGTTGGCTCTATTTTGTGTTGTCATTTTGGGAAAGCTTGCATTACTACATTATGTATGAAACATTTTAACCTTTTCACATCACACCACATGTCTATTGTGCAGCGTGTTGCACACCCAATATTTAGGGGCTGTTAACAGCGCAATGTGAAAAGGTTAACTTGGAATTTTTTACTTTCCATGCAGCATTCACCCCTATCTGTATCATTCACAGCGTTTGACGAATTCTGCAAACTCTAAATTATTTACAAACATCATTCTGTAAGTAGTTCACAACAATTATTGCTGACATCATCCTTTCCTGTGTGAAACGTTAAAAATATCAATTTCATGAGAAATTTAATCTAATCTATATATATAAGGGAACTAAGCATGAAACTTTGTGCCAAAAATTTCTCAAAACTACAAAGCTTGAAAGTAAAAAAAAACCACCTTATAGAACAAAACTGAATTATGTTTTAAATGAAAGAGACCGATTTCATGAAAAAATAATACTTTTGTTTAATGTAGCAAAAAATATTGAATGCAACAAGTATTTGAAGTTTTGTCTACTATTACTATTTCTTCTGTTCACTGCCAGAGAGGAAAACAGTTGCTTACTTGTAAGCCAGCATCTGACACTGGACCAGTTTGGTGTGAACTGCCTGCCACTCAGGAAGGTCAGAGGGCTTGTGTGCCTTCAGCCTCTTCGTCAATCTACACACAAGGGAGAAACAGAGACAGTTCAACTTTAAATAAATGAAAAGGGAATAGTGTGAAACTAAAAAACAACTTTCTTGACAGGAATTTGCTCTAAAACAAATCTAACTATGAACAAGTCAAGTGCCACTAGTATAAAATATTATTTGATTTTAAACACATTTAATGATTAAGAGTTTCTTTCCAAACAACATTTATTCAAACCTAGTTGTCACAGAGAGAATGAAAAAAATGGTAATCATGTTGGATTTTCCAAAGGTTTTTTTTTTAATAACATGTTTGAGCTGACTTTTATTTTAACTGATTCAAATACTATTTCTTTATTACTTATTCCACAAAGTGGTAAAACAGGAGAAGAAGGCAAGAACAATTGAATACAGAGACATGCTAAATATGATTGTGTACAAGATAACTGTGAACTCTGTGGTAATGCTGAGAAAGCCCTTGATAAAAGTCAGCATAAAGAGGTATCCTGTTCACACCTACATTAGAATGGTATTGAAATCATACGAAACTAAAGTGATCTAATACATAGAGATATATATATTATTATGGATTTATAATATATTTATATAATTATCTTTGTATATTTAATGACAAGAGTATACCACTTTTCCTTTTTTTCTAAATAAATATATCTGTTAGAATTAATACCTAAAAGGGGCCTGCTTGTTCCAGCACGAGAGAGCAAGAATACATCGCTGTAAATGAGGGGTCATCTCTCCCATTGCTGCACAGGTACGTGCCGTTAACAGCACTCTGGAAAAAGGGAGACAGAGATTAACAGTAAATTCATGTCGAAAGAAAGATTTATATTCACCGTTTAATTTATGCAAAATAATTCATTCACTTTCTCAAAAGTTATATGTGTGCTGTTTATAAGAAAAATGTATTCTCCCTTTCAAAGGCCACAAGGATACAATTTATTTAATTAAAATGTATACATTATTGCGCATATAGACCAATGCAGACAATAATTGTTGATGTAAATATCCCAGTACTAAAAACTAAGGATCTGCAGAGTGTCTGTGCATGATATTACTTTTGCACACAGCTGCTGGCTTGTTTAGGATGATAAAATCCATAAATGAACCTAACAAAAAGCAGTGTTACATCTAATAAGCACTAAAACAAATTATCTGTCTGACCGTTAATGTATAACTTTGTATTAGTTTTGAAAGGTAGACTTACTTGTTCTCTGTAATAGCATTGGTCACAGGATCTGGAATATCTGCTAGAGATTTCTCCCAAAGGCGGAGTTGTTCTGTCAAATAGTCCAAAATTCTAAGAACAGAAAATTGTATAAGTGAATGTTGAGCCTGGACTGGATCAAAGCTTAACAGAAATTTTACATCAATTGGCTGCAAGAATTATCTATAATTTTCAATGCCTTTACTTCTTTGACTCAGTTGGATATAAATACACTTACACAACAAAAAACACTCACTCTTGAACACATTTGATGCAAGAAGCTTGCAAAAACTTCAGAACATCGGCTGTATCTGCAAATCTATTAAATGCTCCTTCTTTCTGCTCAGTTTCTTCAGTTCTTTCTTCTTCCTGCACATAGGTCTCAGTGTCTTCTAGTAACACCTTCAACTTCTCATCAACACTGTGACATAGACTGAAAGCAGAAAAAGGGGGCAGAGATAATTATAAAAAATACTCTTTAGATTTTCAAACTGATAAGGGCCCCTTTAAAAAAAACCTTCGTTATAAAGTATAACTGAGCCCTTTCGATACCGATGCATTGAAATGTGTCGATTCCTTTGACCCCCCTACAGTCCCGATGCGTCGAAATGCGTCGATAACATTTACCCCCGCTCCTGATCAGTCGAAATGTGTCGCTGGGTTTCACCATGCACACCCCTTCCTTTAATACTAATCATCAGAAATTACTTTCATCTAAGTTTAGATCATGACCTTTATCAATGTCCAATCAGATGTCCTGACCAAGAAAACTGCAATGTTTTAGAAATTCTTCCTTTCACTGGGCTTAGCATGTGTTTGTAGTCATGCAGCACACTTCAACTGCCTCTATGCCGTTTGCGGGTGCAAGGGGAAAGTAGGACACGACCTTACCAGAGCTTAAGAGGTTAAACTTACTTCTGAACAGCTGGAGTGAATGCCCTCGCTTTAAGAATGAGCCCTCCACTGTCTGTGAGGGTCTTGTTAGCAGCAGCCTGCCAAATATCCGCCATAATAACATCCGTGGCTCCTTCCTTCCATACAAACTGAGCCAGGTCACGCTCACACTGCATTGCACTGAAGAAAAGAGGAAAAGTACCTCAGATGTGATAAAAAGATTCACTAGAAAATTAATTTAATTTCACTTATTTAATTTTGGTCTGTATATTACACTCTAACTTTGGTTGTCTTATGTTTTAGATTTCTTCTTTTTTCTACTTTAGTTTGGCAAATAGGCTCAGTGATGAAGAACTAAGAGGTCTTAGAAGTTTCTTTTCTAAAGAACCCAATTCTGTTCACCAGAAGATGAGGTGGGCCACAAACAGATAGGCTATTAGAATGAGTAAGAACTGACATGTATTGCCCTTATCACAGGCACCCTTCCAGTGTAGACTAGCACTATAAAAGTTACCTGTCATTTACATCCGATGTGAGTTCCATCATAACCTTCGACACAGTTCTTTTGGTCAGCTCAGCTGTGGTATCCAGCTGGCACTGGACTATAGCCTGGTGTGATCAGGAAAAGAAAGCATTCTCTCTTTATTAAAAACTTTGTTCAGAAATTAAATACAGCAGGCCTCTTAAATAAGCTTCTTCATCTCAAAAAACCTGAACAAAATTTGACAATTTGAGAAAAACATTGTGTACCATTCAAAATTATGTACATCATATTGTTATCATCAGACAATTGGAACACTTTCCAAAGAAACAATTATTATTATAAACCATGAATTGGTGAGAAAGTAGAAGGCGTAAGAACTTTAGTGTATGATAAAAACATTTTAAAAAAAGGGAAAAAAAGATTTTTTGGTTAAAATAATAAGCAGTTGCATTCTTTTCAAATTTTTTTTTAATAAAGTAGAATAAACATACTATTTGAAAGAAATACAAGAATTCACTTACTTTGACTCTTTCAATGAAAAGTGGTTTCAGAAAATCTTCCCACACACGAAGCTCTGCAACATTCTCGCGGATTTGTTTCTGATTCCCCTCTTTTTCCACCTGTGAGAAAAATCAAAACTAACCTAGAACATGTATGATTCACATTTCTAAAGAAAACACATTTCTTAATTTTAGAAAAGAATTAGCTGATGAAGTTTTCAAAAATTTTGTAAAATTCTTTCGGAGCAGGAGCTCATTCCCCTTTCAATAACATAGCATGGAAAAAAAGATAATTGATCAACTCCAAAATGGGGCATTGCCTGTAAGTATGCATCCCCAGCAGAACATGCATCTTTTCATTTCACTCCTGAGTGAAGACAGGAAAAAAAATCACACAAAAAGCGTCTTTTCTAAGTATACAATGTGAGGAAAAGCATGGTCAGGATTCAAACCACCATTTTCTGGTTGCCAGTCTGTCAATCAAACCATTCATGCACAACACAACTCAAGTTTAAGATTCACCTTAAATGCCTCCTCACATATTTTTCTCTTCCCCCATCCTCCCTTTCCCTTCATTCCCACACACAAACATTGTTTTCTTTCTCATTATATAAAACTACATCTTAAAAGGAAATTCTCAAGGGAGCATAACTTAGTGCAAACTGAAACACTTCTCTTACCTGGGACAGCAACACCCACACCTCATCTCTAATGTCTGCCAATCGCTTCACTGTGTTCACAAAGTTCAGAAGCCTGCCGACTCCTGACCGTACTTCTTGCAGACAACTGGACAAAGTGCAAGAACAACAGTACTTTAGTAAAATTAACAACACTATAACAATATTACACAAGGTTACAATGTGGGGCTCAAAAAGAACCAAAATCTCACTGTTTGCATCAACCAGAAAATAAATTTAAAGAAAGTTTAAAAAAAAAAGAAGGAAAAAAACGAAAGCATAAGAAATACTTTATTTGTTCCCTTGTGTATCCACTTTTATCGCTAACTGAAAACATGCATTTGTTTGTTCATCACTGTCCACATTCCCCTCATGAAAGTATGGCACATTGCATGCAGTGTGAAGCAAAACCCAGACCTGGTATGAATATCCTTTGGAATGTTATTTAAAAAAATCAATATCTGGTTTTTAAACTTAATTTAAGCTGTTAAACAAAATGTATCAAGTATCCTTACATATTGCAACAAGAATGGGTTTAATCTAATTTCTGTAAAAAAACAAAACGTTCAGAACATCTCTCTCTATATATATTTTTGTGATGGACAGTTGACTCACGTGTTCTTCCACTGTTCACAGTTATCCCTCAACTGTTGAGCTTGAATTGGAGTCACAGCTGCCCTCAGTGTTGGTTTAAAATCTGGAATACATCATCACACAGTTTTGTATGAAATGTTTCAAAAAAGCACATGTTTTCCAGAAGCCAAGTCTTACAGAGAACAAAAATGAATTCCAGCAATCTACAACAATAGTGAGAAATACATACATACTGATAGTCCATCTAACGTTTAAATAGAACAAACCTTTTTTGAGTTTTCACCTGTGGAACGACACTTACAAAATCATCCTTTTTGGACTGAATACGTCACAAAAGTCCTGTTCAATGGTCCATAAAGTTTTATCTGACTAAAACAATAATCCTTAAATTTCTTTCACAGTTCTACAAATAAAAAGAGAGAAAATAATTTTGGCATAGCTTTTTATCGATGCCAAAGTCTTTATTCTAATTCTTAAATTTCTTCCACAACTCGTGTAAAAATTATTTTCTACATTACTCCCATTTAAAAATCTACACCTAATGGTATCTATGCGTTGTATGTACTTGTAAAATGTAAGTGATGTCAGCAGAATAGTACAATCTTAAAATACTTATTGTGTACATACTTTTGACAGACTGTGGAAGACACTTGGAAGATATTGTCCCTTGAAAGTCCAATAAAAATCTGTCTGAAAATCAAAAGGCAAAATGAAAAAAAAAAGAAAGAATCAAGCAAACAAATAAAATAAATTCATCATTCTATGATATATTGTTCGCGCAACAACCATTGTAATAAGATAAATAAGGAGTTGATATACTTATAAGAAGCCTCTAATCTATAGACTCTACACATATTTGTAAAAAACCTTCATATGGCCTGGACACAACATTATGCAATGTAGTCAGAAGAAGCCCACTTGGCTGCTCTTGTGACTTATCCCCTTCTGGCTGGCTTTCATGATAGCAGAACACAGAGTAGATTTGGCGCAATGAGGATGTAAGGAGGCGTGAAACACTAGTCACTTGCACTTTGACATTGCTCTGCTGGCTAGAGTGAAGAATTTGCTGGAGTGCTTTCTGAAGACAAAAGAAAAATGTTTTTAATTTAATAAAATATCCACATGAATTATACATACGCCATTACATAAACTTCTGTAACAGCATAAGGCAAAAATAAAGTTTCTTGAGGATAATTTTATCTTGAATAATTCAGTGGATTGCATTCTTTTACAATTCCCACCGTTACTTATCGCAAAGGCCAACAAGTCTGCGCTACCCTCATTTCCTACTTTGGAGCCAGAAATTAGTGTCTTGTCATGCCAATGTGAGGTACTTTTCCTGTTTTTTGTATAGATAATTCATTCCCTGGTTGCCCTCTTAAGACTTCTCTATTGGGTTTTGTTTTTAGCCAGTTGCCAGTCCAGATCCCCAACACTCCTCCATTCTAATCCTGGACTTAAGATCAAGAAGAGAGTTTGCATGCAATAGCCAAGTGGTTGATGGTTATTTTTAAAGTATGCTCTTTCCACCAACAAAGACATTTTTTCTTACTTTGTGCAACAGTTTCATAACTTCAACATATTTGTCAATTCTCTTTTATTCATATCTACCTAATCAATGGCCAGAAAGTATTCTAACGACAGCCATATAGGTAAACAACAACAAGTCAAATTCTTTTTTTACATTTTTGTATCATTCATATTTATGTCAAATTAGATTTCCTGCACATCAAATTCTGTATTAATCACTCTCATGAACCCCCTAAAATTTTTTTCCATAGGCATGATATAAATCAATGATAAACTTTGTCAACACTCACTGTTCTGGCCAGGAGGAATTCCGTGAACACCTGACGAGGCGTGCTGTCTTCCAGCAGAAGAATGGAGCACAGAACATCAGCCATTTGCTATGATTGAATGAATGGAAACAATCAAAGATATACAGATAAGTAAAAGGACTTTAACATTTATTTCCTGACTTGACTGCTATAATTTTATAAAACATTTTTTTTAATGCATGTTGTCAAAATATTTGAATGTTCAACTTTGTGCATGCAGTAATAGATCACATTTCACTCCTTAAATATTTCTAACAGTATAAATCTTTATAATGCAGATGCTTTTAAGCGTGGTTTTTTTTTCTGTCTCACCTGGTCAGTGAGGTCAGCTTGTGTGTCTGTCAATAATGCTCGACAACCCTGAAAAAAACATAACACAATGGCATATAATGCCTTGGGTAAACAAAAAATACCCTTACAAATATTCTGTAATTACTTTTTAAATACTTGAAATTAAAAAAACTTAAATGAGCTCAACACATTAACATGTTCCAATTCACAAAGACATCTTTTCAATGTTGTTCCAACAATTGCAACAATGAAATATTGAGTCCTCAAAAATATAATATAATATACAGTGGAAACCTCATAATTTGAAGTGCTTGGGAATGGACCAAGTGTCGTTCCCTATTTACTATTTTTGTTTAATCTGACCTTAAAACTGACATAGCTTTTGTAGCTCAAAGTGTGTAGATCTACTATGTAGTGTTAGATCTAGACTCTAGTACCATAACAAAGTAAAATCGTGTGCCGCGCTGGGCCTACGGTGCCTAGATCTAGATCTAAAAAAAAAAAAAGAGCCCATCTTGCTGAAATGATATAACAATATCTGGCACATTTCTCTTCATCCCTTGCTCCCTCCCAGTCGTCTTCCCTGCGCTGGTAACTCACTTCGCACAAAAAGTTAGTGATGGTTCCACGGCACTCGTGGCAGACAGGCTTAACGTTCAACTAGACTTGATTTCTTGATTTGTTTAATTTGTTTTTCTTTGGTCCGATATCGCCAACAGGTCTAATGCTGTCCCCTCTGGGCGTAGTCCTCATAATTTTAGATCATAAATTATGTCATACCCGCTGAACACATCCTGCCTCAGGGGATGAGTTAAGTTACAAAGTCTGGCAGGGCTTACAACATTACCTTTCCCAACTCTCATCACCACCACCCCTCCCCTATCCCACATTTTCAGTCCTTGGTTAAGACTGAGCACGCCAGCTTTGCTCGGTCAGCAGAGCATCGCTTGGTGGATGGAGAGAGGAACAAATTTTTATTGGCGTTGGTCGTGACATCAGCTTCGAATGAGAATCAATTTATTTATTTACTCGTCATGATCTCAACTTCGAATTAAGAGAATTGAGTCCTTGTAGCCTCGACTTATCTGATCAAATTTAACAAAGCCAAAGAGAAGAAAGAAAACCTTATGTCTCAAAAACTTCGATTTATCTGAGTTCAGCTTCCGGGGTTTCCACTGTAATATAATATGACATGATATGATATATGATATGATACGATACAATACAATATAATATAATATAACATAATATAATATGAGACCACGACAATCACGGAAAAAAATGTGAATTTAATTGATCTATTTAAAATATTGTCTTAGATTTCTTTTCATGTACGCTGTGCTTGTGTAATGAACTTATTATCTTTGTGATACAGGGAACTCACTTGTAATATTGTGGTTTTGAAATGACTGATAGCAGCCCACTGCCTGCTGAGTACAGGGAACCAAGAGGAGACATGACTGGAGCGATCTGAGTCAAGGTGAAGGCTAGTGTTGATGTGCCGTCCCAGAAGATAGAGACGAGTGGCCTTCAGATATTCTTGCCCATCCACACTGCTCCATATCTGCAAAAAAGGAAAAATAGTTTTCAACTCAGATTTGTCTTCATTTCAATTCCAATTTAATAAAGCTATAAAAGTATAAAAATAGCAATTTCCCCACAAGGTATATTCTCATTTGTTAGGTGTCTTTTGTTTTAACTATTGCCCTGTGAAATTGTTTTTATCAAGCTTATTGCTCTTAAAGTTTACTTGACACTAAAAATGTTTGTCTCGTATAACGTTATATTCATGAATTTACTGTCATTTCTGTTGTACAAGCCTCTTCCATTTTCTTTAACTTTAACTGAAAATAGAAAATTGTTCCAACTACACTTACTTGCTCTGGTAAGTCCATGAGTAACTTGATTTGAGCAGCCGTGCCATAAAATTCCAATTCCTTTGTATTTCTAAGATAAAAAATTGAGATCTCATAAGACATCATTGTCACTCTTTATGGAAAGATTTACCAAATAAAATTGTCAATTTTTCATACATGAAAAGACTCCAAAAAGAACTACTGACAACAGCCAAAAAATTTAAACTGTCATAGTTTTTGGCCACAATGAGACTTGTCTGTCTACCAAAATGAATGCTGACAGGGAGAGTGAAAGGAAAAGGAAGGAGAGGAAGCGAAGGACCAAGACATCAATGAACAGATGATATAAAAGATTGGACAGGCAGTAGGATGATTGAGTGCACAAACTGCCCAAGGCAGATTGGCGAGAAGGTCCATAACATGGCCATCCAAACTTTGGAATGTCATCTAATTGAACTGAACTGAATACATAATATAACGTCAACATTTACTACTGTTACTTACCTATCTATCTGTGTTTTAACCTGAACATGAAATGATGCTCCTCGAACCATATGCTTCTCACGCATGGAAGAGCAAAGGGTATCCATTTCAGAAATTGATTTCATTACCTGTAATTGAAGCATTAGATGTTTTTTCTTGAAATTTGGAAATAATTGCAGAAAAAGTCAAAGGGTTAAGAGGCAACTACAGAACAAAAGAGGTTATAATGATTCCCACATATTTATAATAGGTAAAACACATGAATGAATTCATTATAATTGAATATACAACTATTGTAGCCTTACAAGAGCTCAATTTAATTAATGCAGAGCAGGTTTGTAAAAAATAATAACATCATTAAATGAAAGTAAGTAACATTTTCAATGCTTACATTTTCCGCACTTTTCTTCATATCCGTAATTGTATCGGCTGCTTCTATCAAGTCCCGATACCTTTCGCTGAAAATGAAGAAAAAATGCTTATTAATGAACCACAATCACAAACATGTCAGGAGTAATGATATGAAGTAGACAAATATGAAGTATAACAATCACCTTTTGTTCTTTGACTCTATCAAAATTCAGTAAATTAAAACTGTATCATGAAAGATCCTTTCCAGAAGTGAAAAGCAAGAAATGTTTAATTTAATAGACCACTACTTTCCTTACTAGTTGAGGAATGAATAAAAACAAAAATAGAATAAAATTGTTAAAATATCTATAAATTCAACTTACCCAACCATAACTCGAAGATCTTCTTTCTTTTTCTCAATATTCGATCTAGAATGCAAAAAAAGGGTAAGAATAAAATTTGATAAAAAGTAGCAATTTTTTTCTTTCATGGCAGATATATGACTTTTCTAATTTCCACAAAAATAATTCTGTAAAGGCCACATGACATATTTACAATGTATACAATGTATAATATCATTTGAAAAATACAACTCTTTGAGCTTTGATGCCAATGAAATTTTTAACAATTTCGAATATTTCTTTAATTAAAATGGAAACAATTATTTAAAAAGAAATCAGAGAAATAGGCCTAATCATCAAACTGTTTTAATATTTGTTTTTTTTTAACAAATCATGCTCATATTTCATAAAAAAGACAATTTTCAGTGAACACCTTCTCAAATTTATTAAAAATCATTTCTCACTTGTTATTATTAGGAAGGCCATGAATTGTAATTCGTCAGATAATCAATCGTGAGCGCACTCAAAGACAAAAGCCAGGGGGGGGGGAAGAAAAAAAGAAAACAAAACAAAAAGTAAATCTTGACTTACTTTGACTTAATCCTCTTCGTTCCCAGAGGATCGTAGGGCTACAAAAAGTAGATCTAGATCTAAAATCTAGTAATAATAAATTAAAAAATAAACAAGTGTTTTTAAATTCTTATTGAACTAACGGTTTGACTTACCTGGTCTTTTTCTCAAGCTCTCTAATTTCTTCGATGGTATGCTTCTCAAATAAAGCATTTGCATCAGCATTGTCGTTTGGCGAAGACGCGCCTATAGGATGGAAAATATGTTATAACTGTAAAGCTGGCAGCGTTCTATACTAATATGTTACTGTTTATATCTCTACAACAACCCTGCCCTTCTCGATTGAATGATTCCTTCCACTTTTCACTTCTCACTCCCATTGACTCTTTAGAATAGTATTTATTTCTATCACCACTACGGCTGTCATGCATCACATTTTTACAATGATAACAATATTAAAAGAACTCTATGTATATTTGAGGAGCTAAGACGCGCATTATCATTAAAGGAGCAAAAAGGCAAAAATACAAGTGACACGTCAACTACCACAGTAGTATTGTTACCTGATGGCCGGTGCGACGCCATTTTGTTTGAAAATGGACCATTCAAGCAGAAGAGTTCTTCTCTTGACAACTCTCAAGGTCTGCATCTTCCTGCATAAAAGCGCTTTTAGTTTCCTCCAAGACGGGCCTCAATTTCTTCACATTCGGAGTACATGTACATGTATTCTCCGTTTTCCCTTAATCGTTAATTTTGTTACCTTTTACTTTTGTCTTCTTTTTCGTCCTATGGTGCCGTCCAAAGCCAGAAAAGGGGTTGCTGCAGTGAACTTGAACAATAAATTATTGTGAGCTCACTGGCCCAATCTAGATACATGTATAAAGTGGACTCGTTTATCTACCAAGCAAATAATGTTGGATAACTAGTAGGCACAGATCTGCCCTCACTAAATCTACAAAACCCCTAGGTTTGAGCTTCTTTTCTCTCGGGGGGGGGGGGGGTGGAGAGATTTGTACAAAAAAAAAGAGTGATTTCAAAGTCAGAA
>JBDFRD010052640.1:0-14562 GCA_039654405.1 Bullina lineata | reverse complement strand
TTGACGTTTGCCCTACACGCTCAATACATATTGTGCAGTAATCAGTTTGTGCCCAGACTTCGCAATGGACGGACCAATAGCGTTGGGTCTTGTGTTAGCCTTCAAAAGAAAAAACACAAAAAAGAAACAAAAGTGGGCCAAAAGTGGTCTCTGCAGCGCCAAAAATTTGGCCATTCCAAATTATTAGAAGAGTTGCGAAATACTGAGCCGAATGATTTTTAAAACTTTTTACGAATGGATGGAGATTCATTTGATGAACTTTTGGAGCTTGTTACACCTTTTATAGGTAAACAAGATAGTTATACGTAGTGCCGTATCTCCATATTGATGGTTTGTGTAAAAAATATTAACTGAAACAGATTCATCAATATATTGACGTCAATACTTTTGAGGCCATCAATACCGCCCCTACACGATCAAAAAAGTGTCAAAAAGTTTGACGTCAATACTATTGATGAAAAAGTTTGAGCGTGTGTGGGCTGCTTTAGCTACATAACCAAACCTTTTTGCATTTTTGTAATATTTGTAAAATATTAAATAGAATTTTTAAAAATATGAATATGAGACATATCTATTTATTCGGTTTGAATAAATCATAATGATGAGTTTGATTAATGAGTTTAAGTAAAAGATTTGACAGAATAGATTATTGTTTAAAATGACGACATGAAGTAATGGTTTACAGTATGTTTTTGAGGGTCTAAAAGATAGTTGTTTTATAACAAGCTTATGGATCAGTTTTTTATTTCTCTTTTGGCTAAGATACCGATACCATGGTTTCCAAATATAATACTTGATGTACATTTGGTCATTGTTAATCCCCCAACCCCGTTGCTTATGGTTCTATAATTTGTGTAACTGGTATGTCATAGCAGAAACTAAAAATTCTGTGCATGCTTTATTGGCAGGTTAAGATTGATGAAAATGTATTTTGATAAATAAATAACAAGATGCTCAATGATTTATATATCTGTTCCAGCTACTGAAACATGATGGGACACTTGGGGAATCTACCGAGGGCACAGTGATGGCATCTACACAATATTCCACCAGTGTTTGCTTCTTTCCAACTGAAGCCAAAGGATACAGTGCAGACTTGGTTGTAGAAGCAAAATATGGAAACAGATACTCGGTAACTAAATTAATTTTTTGTTGTTGAAACAAATAGTATAATATTCATTATATTGTTCTTTTATGGAAGTCAAGTTTGTAATGAAACCAAATTATTCCAGTTTAAATTTGTGGTGATGAAATTTTCATAACAACCAGATGTCTGAATAAATGCATATCATTCTAAACATTGAATTTTGAAGGTGCCATAAGAATATTCTGATACTCTTAGCCCAGATGGAGCTAATCCTGTTTATTAGGTGTGATTTTTTAGTAATGTTCTTAATTATTTAATTTTTTCATTTGGTGAAATTTTGCATGACTACTGCTAACTGGAGCAACCTTTTACTGTTTCAGTAAATTTGTTTACCACTCAGGGGATTTAATGCAATATCAACACCACTACCACTTAATAATAATGTTTGGCAATTATTTTTACTTCTATGTTTATTAAGTTTGCTTCAGTGATAGTACAGGCCCCCCTCCACTTTTTTTATGTGGAGGGGGAGAGATAAGCAATTACTAACTTGGATATAGATTTTTTTTCTTATCTTATTAATTAGATGAAAGTTATTTCAAAAGATGTCATAGTACCAGGAAGTAAACAATGACTAAATCACATGGAGTATTTGGGCAGCTTCTTTATTCAGACAGTAAAGCAAACAAAACAGAACACCTTGAGACGGGAGAAGGTTGATGAAAAGAAGAAAAAAAAATCTCTCGCCTGTTCAATGTATAATTCTAAGAAGAGGCAACCCCCCACAAAAAAGAAAATTCTAGTCTGTATTTTAGCTTGAGTTACAGTAGAAGCAGGTGAAACTGAAGTAACTACCAGATTATTCCTGCTCTTTCCCTTGTCTCAGGTGCTGATGAAAACAAACTGTAAGCCGTATGACAAAAACATAGAAAAATTAAAAGCTTCTTGATAGAAGATAAAAATGAATTTGAATTTTGCGGTTTCTGGGCTTTTGTGAGATTTTTTTTTTTCCTATATAGTGGTGAGAAAGATTTTTTTTCAGATTTTTCAGATTTTTGTGAGAATGTAGACTGATAAAATAGACAGCTTTCTTTCTTCCCACCTATCCCAACCCCCACCCCCATGCAAAAGAAAGGATTATTTAAGCAATGTAAAAACCTTTTCATTCAGTCATCATGGTAAACTGATAGTCTGTTGCATCGTAACTCCCCTCAGATCCCCATGGCTGGCTATGGAGGCCGTAGCTCTTTGGAAGTGTTAGGTGTGAGCCAAGCTGAGTCAGGCGAACGGTGGCTTGAGTTTGGTCACCTTACCACAGGGACATCTGTGTTTCGCAAGATCAAAGTAAAAAATTCTGGAGTTCGATGTTGTTATGTTAAGACTGCTTTTTATGGTGAGTTTGTCAATTTTTTTTTCCTTCAAATTAAACTTGCTTTTATGTGCTTGATAATTGAGTCTGAAAGCTCTGAAGTCCATGTAATACACAGGTTAAACTTGTTTACTTTTTAGGCTTAAGTAATTATCAATCTATTAGTTATAAGTATCCCTTTGATACCTATTACAGTAACAACAGAATAGTGGTATCTAGAGGTTCTTTATCTTTGTTTATTTAAAATTTATCTGTGGAAAAAATACTAGAAATAAAAGAGCACTTTGACTTTCAATATTTTGTATGGCAACTAGATTGAAGGAGGAATCAGCTGACTGAAAACCAAGTAAGATAAAAATACTGAGTAAACATAGAGTGACAACTAAATACACACATAACATAATTGTCGCTTACGCAGTCATGACCCTCATATAATTTTAAAAGGTGGCTCCATCAGTAAATTATATGTGTAAAATGGTATGTCATTCTGAGAGTGGCAGTGAAATATGTAAATAATATTTCAATTTTCTTACTTGCTAAAGTTTGCATATAATGTCAGTGTGGGAACAGCACTGGAAAATGAAAGTATTGAATTCGATTTTTTTTATTTCTGTGTATAGAAAGTTTTGCCCTAGCACAACACAATTTTCACTATTTATTTACATGGAACAGTCGTATACTGAATGAGATAATCACATAATTTTCACCATTTATTTACACGGAACAGTGATATACTGAATGAGATGATCACAATTTTCACCATTTATTTACATGGAACAGTCGTATACTGAATGAGATAATCTCACAATTTTCACCATTTATTTACACGGAACAGTGATATACTGAATGAGGTAACCATAAGGTCAAGGTGTTTTGTGGTTTTAACTTTTTTCTCAAAAACAAAATTCTTTTCATTAGTTTCATAACTTTCTTTCTTTTATGAATCCTTTGAATTCAAAGATGCTAATTACTTGATAGATATACGATACAAAGGTTGATTTTGCTTTGCTTTCAGATATTGCACGGCGTCAGTTGTCTCCACATCGTGCAACAAGCATGCCTTCAGCAATGATTTTGCCTCCAGGAGAGTCAGCTGTAAGTAGTGTTATGTCTATTAAATTTTCTTTATCTGTTGTTATCACACAGTGCGGACAAAATAGTTCCTAAATAGTGAATTCATTGGGACTATTGTCAATATGATTTTTATTAAGTGGACCAGAGTTTGACATATTCAAGTAATGCAACTGGATTTCTTAGAAGTTTTGTCACCACGTATAGTCCTGAGATTGTTCTGACAGATATAAAGTTAATTGTGGCATGTTATGTCAGTCTCAGCTAATTGATACAGCATCATGTCTTATGTAGCCTACAATATAGGGCAAGACAAGATATTATAATGATTTACTTATATGTGGCCTACAGTATAGGGCAAAACACGATATTATAATGATTTACTTATGTAGCCTACAATATAGGGCAAGACACGATATTATAATAATTTACTTATGTAGCCTACAACATAGGGCAAGACACGATATTATAATAATTTACTTATGTAGCCTACAACATAGGGCAAGACAAGATATTATAATGATTTACTTATGTAGCCTACAATATAGGGCAAGACAAGATATTATAATGATTTATGAACCAAAGTTTATCACCACCATCTAAGAATTTGTAACACACATTGATCTTTTTGTTTCATTACTTTTACATTGTGGGTTTGGTTGTGTGATGGTTTGGGTTGGGTTTATTTGAAAATGGACATTGCAAGTAAAAAGTGATTTTATTTCATTATTAAATCCACATAGGAGCTGCTTGTCATGTTCAATCCAACAAAAGATGAAACTGAGCTCTGCACAGAGGGAAGAAGCCTTGTTGGCATCCTGAAATTGACAACTGGAGATGAGATAACAAGACAACTGTTTTTAAAGTAGGTTATATGAAGGCTTAGATAATAATATTCAGCTCAATGCTTTTCTTTTTCAACTAATAATCTTAGTTTTAGGTTTAGTGATCATGTAGTTACAGCGAAAGTGTTTAATTTAAAAAAATGATATTTTAATATCTAATCAGCAAAGGAACAAATTGTCAAAAACATTGTTTCAAGCTTTTTGGATCATCTTATCCATATAACTTCTGTGCTGGGTTTTATATGAGAAAAGATGATATTGTGCTTCAGATTTTTACTTGAGTGCTGGTTAATTTTTCCCAGTATTTGAAGTATGTAGATATTACATTTAATTAGAACCAACGAAGGCAGGGTATTATTATAAAATTAAAGATTGATTTTTCAATAAAAGAACTCGTGCATTTGGAATGTTTGTGCATCCCCTTAAATCATCTAGTAGTCCTGACTTTTGATAATAGTGTAATGTGTAACTACTAACTTTAATGACAAGATGGGACTTTGTTCCTGTGAGCCAAAAACGTTTGTTATAGCTCTTGTATTATAAAAGTTAATATTGTGTTGTTTCAGGCAAAACAGTAAACAGAAGAATCAACATTTCAATGACTATGACATTCCTTTGACAGCTGCCCAGAAAGAAATGGTATCCTCTGAATGTAAGCACTCGCGATGAATTCAACATTTTGTTTCCTTCTTTGTCACAGTAATTTGCTTTCACGTAAAAAGAATCCAGAAACTAAAGAGAAGGAACTTAATTGACTTGTCCGTAGTATAATAATATGAAAAGAAAAAAAGAATTATGGACTGGAGGTCCATCTTCAATTTAGCTTATTTTTCATAATTTTATGCAAAATTTTGCATTTTGTGATGTGTATAAATTCATTGATAAAATTTTCAAACGAGTATTTTCACTGATTTATATAAGATATAAAACTTTTGTCTGTGCAGTTTCATTTCACTTTACTGAAAAGATTAAAAAGGGACAGCTTTTTATGTTTCATTTTTTTCTTGCATGCAGTGGAAAGTATTCCTCCATCCTTGGAACACTCAAACCTCTTAAAAACTTCAATGACTGTGATGAAAATTGGCCTGTTTGGGGTGCCCCAAGAAGATAAGGCAACAGATAAAGTGATTACGTTGAAAGAAGAACAAGGCTTAAGGTAAACTTATTTTCTCTCGTCAAAGGAATGTTACTTCTTTGCACAGGCTGATTGTGCCTTTGTTAGTAGGAACTGATCTGTAATGGTTAGAAATAGAGATTTTTGGATGCTATTTGAATGGCAACAGTGTGATAAAAGGGTAGTTTCCTTCTGATATGATAATGCTGAAAGATTTGAATGTGTAAGTGTGCAACAGAGGTTTTTAAGCTTTTCTGCTGTGGAGATCTCACAAGTTCTTAATTTTCCTTAGTCTAGCCATTATGCACTTTTATTTAGTAAGCTGTGAAACAGTTTCTGTGTGTGGGATGGTCCATTGTGTTATTTTCATCTTACCAACCTGTTTAATTTCATGCGGTTGTAAACAGGTTTTCCAGAAATTGTTGGAAATGATGTCTGATCCATTTCAGTCATATAGCAATGTCTTTGAAGCAAGTAGAGGTTTTAAGTATGTGGGAAGTACAATGAGAACTCTGATTTCTGGCCTAGCTATCATCTCAATTCTAAATAAATAAGATGAGACAGGTGCAGTATTTATAAGAAATCAAGGAAGTTTGTGCCCGTCACATAAGGAAATAAGTACATGAACTGTATTTTACCAATGTCAAATTATTTGTGTAGTGAGAAAAAACAACAAAAACTAATTGATTAACTTTTGAGTAATTAAGAAGGGTTTTTGAGAATCATGCTATTTATGAGTGTTCTTACTCGTTTCTTTTCAGAATGCCGTCTCTGCCTATGACCTCTGCTGTCATCACTTCCAGCAGCAATTTACGACCAGCGCTGCGACAGGTCAGCCAGAACTTGTCTCAGGGAAAAATAACAGAGGAGTGGACAGTCTCACCCAAAGAAATGCATTTATTAGGTTTGTGATAAGACTATTCTATGGCTAGAATACTGGAGTCTTACATCAGAATACAAATTTGATTACGAAATATATTTGTAAGTTGAAATTGTGTAGTTGAAAAAATTTTAGTCACCTGTTGTCTTCATGTCATTGATTTCATCAGAGCTTTCAAATTTTTTATCTGGAAAACCTGTTTCTCAATACGTTTCATGCTTTAAAAGGGTTTCTTGGTTTTATGCAGCAGGAGATGTGACGACAAAGGACTTCGCACAGATCATCAATTTTTCTGATCATGATTTGAGGTAAAAATATTCTTTCAATAATCATGAAAACTGTTTGCATGACTAAGTATGAGTGCCTGCTAGGAATAATAGAATACAGACTGCAAGCGTTAAAGCCTAAGCAGATTTATTTGTAAAATTGATAAATATTTATGGTTACTTAAGTATAATTAATTTGTGCATTCAGTGCAATTAATACACTATTAATTTGATGTTAGTATTGACATAGTATGAGAGTTATACAATGTACACATCCAAATGATGTAAGCTGAAGACAAAAACCATTGATAACTTCTCAATGTCACAGCTATTATTAGAGTGGTATATCACACTTAATATTTCAAAAAATTTGTTTTTAATTAATGGAAATCTCATTTGTTACTTTCATGTTTGAAGGCAAATAGTGAGGATCTTCATCTTGTATTCATATCAGGTTCTCCATTGACTGTGATAAAGCTGTTATGGTCACTCCAGAGAGGGGCATTGTTCAGGCAAAGTAATTCTTGTTTTTTTCTTTTAGTATCAAACAAAAATGTCTTTTTAAAATCTTTATTCAAAACAGAATCTCTAAAAATAATCATGTGCTATGTTAAATGACTAACTAAGTAAATAGATTGTATTTACTGACTTTCTCTAATTTTCATGTGACTCATTTTTATTTATTAGAATGGTACCTATTTTTAAGGCTGTCTTTAAGTACCTTGCATGTGTATACTATCTTGTGGGTAAGATCTTTCCTGTTCAACGTAGACAAAATTGGTGAACAGCTTTATTTGATGGTCTAGCTACTCTCTCAATTTGTAGAACTTTCCATGCCAGATGTTCCAATTTCACATTTACTTAAAAAAAAAAAGAAAAAAAAGGAATACTTGTAAAGACAAATTATGTCATTCATTATTCTTTTTCAGGAGCAATGTCATGCTGACTATAATGAGAAGTGATTCCAAGTCAGATGCTCAGGCATCTTCTCCGAGATGTGGTTTGATTCGGATTCATTGCCAGGAGAAAGTTCAGGTTTTTGTCTTTATCTTATTCATTTCTTCCTATGTAGGAAACTGTAATACAGTACTTGCTGGAAGTTGTTGACATGTGGGAGTGTTGTTGTATTTCAAAGTTTTTTCAAAATTATGTCATTTTGCTGTATCTCAGCATTTCTATAATTTCGTAATCGGATATGTTTTAGATATTTTAGTACATTTATAAAATTAGCGATACAACTTCTTGTTTTTCACAAGATAAATACTGTCAGCAGATTCTTATTCACTTCAAGCTATTTATACCATCCCAGTTTTCCAACTGAGTATGTGAAAAAAATGTAATGCTGTGAATAACTTCAAAGAATTCTCATGAACATTTGAATATTAGAAGGTTTTCTTTCACTTGAACACTAAGTTTGGCACCTTAAAAATGCAAAATGACATTCCACGTCTTTGAAATATGTTGTTAAAAAATTGGTGAAATTCATGAACTCTTTGTAGGTTTTCAGAGAAGCTTTGATATTCATTTGAAGTAAAATAACAATGCTGTCATATGAAGAGGGGTCTTGGATGTTTAAATATTAGATAATGTATATCACATGCAGCATGACAATAATAACAAATTCCCTTTTCTTCCAGTACATAAGGTTCTTTGTCACATCGTTATCTGGTGGAAGGAGCGAGCACAAGAAGGAAAAGCTGTCCTCAGGTTTGAGAGTTGATTTGCCTCCACCAGAGAGAGCCTCACCGGCTGTCACAACAACCGTGCCTTCTGGTCTGACTAAGTATCCTGTAGCCTCAGCGAGACAAGAAAGCTACATAAGGCAGAGGACATCGGAAGACTATTCATCAGCTTCATCGTTTAGTTCTAATCCGAGCAGTCAGTCCAGACAGGCTTTGAGTATGATACAAGCTTCAGACATGGTCATCTTTCCAACATCAGAGACAAATGCTTGCACTGGTAATTTGTTCACTTGCTTTTAAAATAATATTTTAATAATAATCATTTGAAAAAAAAAAATTAACAAGGTCTATAACGGTTACTTTTTATTTAGCATCTCACTTGATTGGTGCTTATGTGATTAACATTTCCACCTCCTTTCATTGATATTATACACAATTTTCTGTTCGTGTCGGTTATTTTAAGAAATCAGCCTCTGGGGTCAAGATCAACATAGTTGAGATGGAGTTTTTTTTGTCAGTGAATGTCACATTTTATCTGATCTGGTGGACACGTCCAGATAAAATAAAAATCCACCCAAAATTTGTTTGTGGACTGTTCTATTGCTGTAATGTGTCATGATTTTGATGTCATGATCATGATTTTTTATTTAATAAAAAAAATTATTTTGCTAGCTCATGCCTATTTTTATTCTCAATTTTTATGAAAGTGAAACATATGCAATATGAACTATGTTAACTTGCTTCTCTTTCAGAATTGTCGTACACATTCACCAACACTGGAAGTGAGATCTTGAAATGGGAATTGTCTCCCTTTGCACCTCCTTATGTGAAAGTAAGTTTACAGTGAGCCTTACACTACTGGTGAAAATAAGGGTTTTCTCCTTATTTTCTATTTTTTTCTTAGAAATGAAACCAATGCACATGTTTGCATGTGCTGATATATTCAGTATTAATTTGTTTTGATATATTTTTCTTAGAAATACAAGTATATTATACATGTGCTTCTGTTATTTCAGCATGCCAACAGCACACAGAATGTATACAGGGTTAACTATGAAGTCTTCAGCTTATATCCAAAATCTGGGAAAATTGGACCTGATGAGATGAAAACGGTGAGGAATTCCTGTTATTCTCATTTGAATAGTTTTGACATAAAATTAAAAAAGAAATTCATTCAAGTGTTGCAAATATTTGTCACAAATGCTTCATTTTGATCAGGGAGTTGCAACAAAATGTGAATGAATAGGTATTTGGCTTCTTGAATATATAATATAGAGACATTTTTATTTCTTTTCCAGACCATTAGGCATAGCTTGTTTGATAGTAATAGTGATGATTAAAAAAAACAAAAACATGCTCGCATTATCTCCTCAACACGGCTTTGCAGATATTAGGTCATTTCTTGTGTTAAGGGTCTATTGTTGTATCTTCTGGTTTATTATCATTTGCATCATCCCTTTTGACAGATTCAAATTCAGTTCCAGCCTCAATGCAGAGGCTCATACAACCAAGCCTGGAGCATCCATTGTGGGGGGAAAAACCACTCCTCCACCCACATGGTGACAATCTATGCAAAGGTAGGCATAATCTGTATAGCTTGAAGCACATTGTTGGAGTTCAGAATTCAATGTAAGCGATCATAATTTACATAAGTTAGAACAAAGTTTGTGATATGTACCTTTGACATCATGAAAATATAAAATATTGTATATCAGTAGTTGAGGGGCTAGCTTGCTAAACTTGCAGCAAGGACTTAAGTTTTAAATCCTGATTGTGTCAATTGCAGTTAGTGTCATGAAAAGACACTTTATACATTGTTACTCTCGTCACCCTTACTGTAATATTTTGCTAATATAGTAAACTAATTAAAGACTTGTATCCTGTTTGTGAGTAACTTTGTAGATCTGTCTTTTCCATTTCATACTATTGAAGTCTGGCTCTTTCTCCCTGTAGGCCTTGCTTTTTTTCTTAATTCTTCCCTTATTTCTTTAGTGACAACAAACCTTTTACTTATCCTGCATTTACTACAGTTGTTATTCCTGCCTTCTCCGAAATATACTCAGCAAGCTTCTTTTCATCTTTGAAGGCTTGTGCCAAATCATCAGTCCAGGAAAATGAACCAGAAGAGGAGACTCCCACTGGATGTGTTGCCTCTACTCTACCAGCGAGCCCTAGAAGTCAAGGTCGAAACCATTCTTCGCAGGCGCAGGCCAGAGATGTACCTCCTTCCTTCGACAATCAGGCCTCTGGCTTACATTCTCTTCAGAATAATACAGACAGAAGGAGTAGAGGTTTAAGCTATGTATCTGGACATGATGCCACAGATAATCTGGACAGGGTTTCAGCTAGTTTACCTGAAAGCTTTGAGAGGAATCGACGTGGAAAAGATAATTCCAAGAGAAGTCTTCCAGAGAGAGCAGAAGCTGCATCATCTGTCTCTGGACCTGGATCTCACGGCACATCTTCACCGAGAAATACGTCCACCTCCTCCTCGTCATCAGGGAAGGATGGTAGCATATCATCCAGGTATGAATATATGGCAAGTTGTGTGCATGTCTGAAAATTAATTGAAATGTGAAAAGAACCCTAGACAGAACAAGGAGTGCATATTTGTAATAGTTAGTATAATCAATGAACTATGAAAACAGTTTTTGGGAAAAAACAACTTTGTGTGCCATTTGGTTAACATAGGTGCTTTGTTTTCATTTTGTCTTTCCTAAAGCTTCTATAGAAGCTTTTTCAGATAGTCCAAGCATTGTAGAATTGGTTTATATCAGAAACAGGGAAAATCAAATATTCACAAATTGATTCAGCAGATTAAAGTGTTTTTAGCTACTTGGCCTAATAATAGTACAACTACACCTTTGCTACAGATTGAGACCCTGCCAATTTCACAGCAGAGATATCCCTCCCTCCCCCATTGATGTAATCGGATATGAAGAAAAATTATGTTGATCAGTCAATGGCTTCAGCCAGAAGAAAAACTTGAAATTATATCTGATATTCAGGCTGATGGAGATTTTTTTTTTTTTTTTTTTTTATATGTCCTGAATGGCTTCATTTTTCCTTTTTTTTTTTGCTCTACTAACAAAATCTGCTTGTTTCTACAGGCATGAAAAAGGTTACAGGAAAACACCTCAGTTACATTTGATTCAGAAGACATTGACATTTCCTACCTTGCCTGCTGGTAAAAGCACTGTTCTCAAAGTGCAGTTGAAAAACCCAACGCCGGACGATATACAGGTATTCAGAACAGCTTGGTGAAATTCTTTTAGTATAAACTCACTTCATTTTAATTTTTGAATACTCCTATTTGAGTCTTATTAAAATAAATCATTATATTCTGTATATGATTGATTTCAACTAAGTTCAGAAAAGGTATATCGTTTTCAGTAGATTTAAAAAAAAAAAAAATGGAAACCACAACTGAAACCTCAACTAAAATCAGTCAGTTAGTTTTTTTCATGTTCATAACTTCTTACGAAATAATAAGATATACAATGTCCACTTTCTGTCTTACTTTCCAGAGCAATCCAAACTGAAGAATCTTATTTCCATTTTTTTTTTTAACTGGCTTAACATCCAGATATTTCTTTTAAAGATTACTCGCTTTTCAATTCTTATTTGGACTTTACAGTGCCTCACGAGCATAAATCGTAGTTAATTTATACAGTGAAGAGAATTTCAAAAGCAAAAATGTGATAGTAATACATCTTTGTCTTAAAAAGAATGTTTTAATTTTTTTTGTATCTTGAAATGGGAATTGTCTCCCTTCCCACCTCCTTTATGTGGAAGTAAGCTTACAGTAAGCTTATTTATCAGCCTTACACCACTAGTGAAAAGTGGGTTTTTCTCCTTTACATATTTGCATACACTGATATATTCAGTATGAATTGTATAAATTATAATAAAAGTGAAAGTGGGGTATATCTCATAAAATATATTCAGACCTCTATGATCTAAGCATTTTATTTTACAGATTGTTGTTGAACATGAGCCTCAACCTCCATTCCTGATCAGGCATTTCACCTTCAAGATCAGGTAAAAACAATGAATATTTTTTTAAATATTTAATGAACATTTTTTTATGTGTCATACATTGCGTTTTTGCAAATAAGTATGTATGTGAGATTTGTTATCCTTTCCTACATTTATAAGCATTTTTATAGAACAAAATTGATAACTGTAAGGACATGAAAAATTCAATGAATGAGTGCTCTTCAGAACAGTTATTACAATTTTAATATTAAGTTATGTTTTCCAGTGTGATTATATGTAGATTAATGTATGTATGTGTGTATAATATATATTAAAAAAATGAAATAATATAATTTCACTGGTGTGTTTGTATCAAGTTGAAATATTTTTGTTTCCTTTTCATTACAAAGGGAGTGTCGTACAACCAAAAATCAATTCTCACTAAAGAAAAATCTCATATGGGATTGAATAGAATCAACAAGTGCTTGATATTCATGTCATTTTGAGTTTAATATGTTTCAGAGGTATTAGTGTATTCATTATCTGTGAATGAATTGTTCTTGAAAATATTTACTCTTCTTCTGTGTTATTTTGAAATTTGATTCCTTTTTGTTTCCAGCAAAGACCGAATGGTTATGTTCCCTGTCTTCTTCAAGCCCAAACACCAGGCAAAGTTCAAGGATAAGGTGGTCTTCAGAGACACGCGTTCAGGGGATAAACTCACTGCTGTTATTGAGGGGGAGTGTTTGTAAATTAAATAAAACAATGAAGGTGTTAGACATAATGTAGCCTACACCTGGAGAAATTGTAATGTTTTTTTCTTAAGAAATTGTTGGTGAATTGTCTAGCACTGGCTGCTTTTCATTGATCTGTTTATAGAGTTGTGCATTTATGAGAGGATATCTCAGGATCATTTGGATTCTTGTTGCTTTGATGCTGTTTCGTGGATTCGTCTATATTATATAAAAACTTAAAATTCATTGCAAAAATGGTTTCACTTTTATTATTATTATTATTTTTTTGACAATGTTGTAAATTTTATCTTAAATATTGTGTAATAATAATTGACTATGCAAGACTTTATTCGTAAGTTTATGAAATTTACAATTAGAATTTAGTCATATTTAAAGTAATGTTCAGTTGAATTATTGTAGCTTGTTTCAAAATATCCCATGCAAAAAGTGTCTTGTTTCTTAAACTATTCTGTATTTTTATATCAATATAAACCAATTCGTCTTAACGGAAAAATATTTCTGTCAATGTTTTACAAGAAAGATAATGTTTTTTCCTCTGAAACTCTCTTAACGTCTGTAATTGTTGACAGTCGCAAGCTATTGGCAGCTCACAGTAGTCATAAGGTCAACTTGACATAATGTTATTACCCAATGAATGGTGATTACATTAATTTCCTATCATATGACATGATTTCTTCATCTAATTATAACTTGACAAAAATAAGTTTCCGTTAGGACAACCTGATTTAAAGGGACAGTTAGAATTATAAAGATTTTTGAGAATACATCGCAGATTTATCAGAAAAAACATGTGAAGGGATAGATATATATATCTATTTTTAAAACAAGTTTAGTGAAATTTTTATGTATTGATTTCTTATAGGTAAATGTTTAAACTTCAGAACTTGATTTCACTAAACCCTTTTGTGTAGCTAGTCAAAACTCATGAAGGGATTGAAAAACATGGAAGCAGAAAAGGAGGAAATATATTTAAAAACTTTTTTTGTGCTTTGAATACTTGGATCATTTGAAAAGAAAATTGAAATATTTTACATTGACATTCATTAGCAAGGTACATGTATATAATCTGAGTATGCTTGGCAAGATGGTTTTGAAGATATCAAGATGAAATCAGAAGCTGCTTATCAGATTTGTTGATTTCTTTGAGAATTTTTTTCCATTTTTGTTTATAGTTATAGCATTTATTTTACCCCTGGGAAAGTGCATTGTTCATGGTTTTGTTTTTTTTGTTCTTTCAGCAAATGTCAAATAAATGGCAGAGTGAATATTGGTTCATGTGCATGTATAAAAGTAAGACCTCCAAGTCTAAAGCAAAGGACCATGGAAGAGGAAGCAGTTTGATTTAAATAGCAGATTTGTACATAATAATTTGTCCTCCTTTTTGTTTTGGATTGATGTTCTGTGTGCATTTCATATGTGGAGCATATAGATTTTGTGTTTCAGGCTGTGCTTATATTGTTTAAAGATTGCAGTGCACTAAACGTCATATCTAATTTCATTTCTTGTTTTATTTTA
>JBDFRD010052529.1:0-14562 GCA_039654405.1 Bullina lineata | reverse complement strand
CTTGATTATCGCCTTGATGTTTGCCGGGCAACAAGAGGGGCACACATCGAGTGCCTTTGAGTTGAGGTGAAAGTGCCATAAAACTTTGTTAATTTCTGCAACTGTGGACACCAATTTTGTGAAAATATTAACTCAACTTCTCATTTTATGAATATTTGAAATCAAGGAATGTTTTTGTGCTCACCCTGTATATAGGCCTTATGGATGTAATATGTAACTGTTTACACAGTATTGACTAATTTTGTTCCAGGTAAAAAGCATTCATCTAATATTTATTTTTCAGAGAGACGAAGGTATTGATTTCTTTTACCTTTCAAAAAATGACGTTTACATTGTAGCAGTGCACCCGTCACCTGAGGTAGACTCACCTTTACTCATTGTTCTGTACATGGATTTTCTTCAGAGGTAAGACTACAAGGAAACAAAAAGGTAAATTGGTAACTCTGTGTAATTTTTTGCAATGCAAACACATTTAATTTCATTGTTAATTCATTTTGTTTTAAGCCATCATCGTCAATGCATATTAGTTCTAAAATAAACATTTCTAACTCTGTAATCAGAAATGTTATTATTTTCGGGTTTGAATCAATTGATATTAGTTTTTATTCACTTTGCTTCAGGGTCTACGAAGTGCTCAAGGACTGTATAGGTGCTGTGAATGAGGCTTACATTACAGTTAACAGAATGTTGGTGTTTGAGGTGCTAGATGAGATGGTGGTAAGACTGTTATATTCATTGCTCTATGATCAGTTTTATATAATTTACATTCATGCATTTTTGTTTGTAAATGGTAATGTTTTTTATTTCATGTTCATAAGCTCAAATTTTGTCCTTTTTTTTATAAAAATATTTTTGGGCATCTTTGTTTGAACAGACAAATTTGTCCTTGTTTCCCTCAGTTCATTTATTTCAGTGTTAAATGGAGGTTCTCTAATCCAAACTATGTTATTTTACTAATATAATTGAATCACCAATTATTAAATTTTACATGTTGCCAGTAGTTCCTTATGCAGAGAGGGGGTCTTAAGGTCATAAATCCTTGCATCCATGACTTATATGCCAATGATTCTAGTTAGTTATTTACACATTTTTTTTTGGTGGTAAATTACAGAGCTTTGGTTATGGCCTTATATCGACGTATGCTGAAGTGAAGCCTCATCTAAGCTTGGATCCAATCCGGCCAAAGATACCTCAACAAGATGAACTGGCATCAAGATTTGTAAGTTCTTAAAAATCCTTTGAGTGATCTGCTTTGACTTCTTAATAGTGCATGCATTTTCTCTTGGAAAAAAATATTTTATATACACAGAAAAAGAGCAATTTACCTGAATTAACTATTATTTTATATACCTTATCACCTCTTCTTTCTTAGAAAATGCATAAAGAGGTTGAAAAATAAAGGTGTTATAATAATGGGGACCTTAATGATATTTTTAATCATTGAATTTAGGTATCTTCATCTTGACACCTCTGTAATGATTTTTGTTCTGCTTCCTCTTTCTCACATCTTCGGCCCTTCTACTTTATAACAAGATTGTTGAAACTGTTGTTCTTCCTGCTTAATTTTTGGTTCATCTGTATCCTTGTGTGCAGTTCGGCATCAATGCTGGAGAAAAGATGCGGCCTGAGATACAGGTAAATACTTCAAGAGTAAATCTTTTATTCACAAAAATACATGACATTTATTTTTTGCTTCAAAGAATGTTTTATTGAATATAGGAGAACTCAAAACAAAAATTAGAAATGAAATAAGTTAAAAAGATAGAATCTGTTCAAATACCACCTTTTTTACAATCATTATCTATAAACACTTTTTTCTTTAATAAATTATATGAACAACTGGAATAGCATTATTTAAAAAAGAATTTATGGAGCATTTAACCTGTTTCCTTCTTGCAGAAAGACAAAGCACCAAATTCTGCTTACATCAACATTGTGGAAGGTCTGTCTGCTGTTTTAGGACCTAATGTAAGTAGAGTTGCTCTTTTCTCACATTTTCGTTACTGTGGACAACACAGTTTATGTTGTTTTTTTCCCCTTTATTTTGTAGAAACAAAAAATATAAGATTTTTTTAGAGTTATTATTAACCTGCTTATTCAGCAACCTAAAGCAATTAATTTACACACTGTTTTGCGTGATTATGATATTGTTGTTTTAAAACATGTGAAATACTGATTTATCCTCTGCATTTAATTTTATTTACTTAGAATGCACCGTTGTATGAGCTCCAACTTTCTATTTCATTCTATAATCAGGACATAATTTCTATAATTTACACTTGGAATATCAACATTATGATAATAAAAAAAACAGACATACATCTTTACATTAAAGTTTCATTTTTGGATTTTCCTCCTAATCGTAGGGAGAAGTTCGTACCTCTGAGCTGTGGGGCAAGTTGACTCTCATCAGCACTCTAGAGCAACCAGCTCCCATTCACATTCAGCTCAATCCTGATCTTATTGTAAGGACGTCAGACTCGGAGAAAGGACAAGGTGTGAGATAGACTAGAGAGGAATACCTTTTTAAAACATTTTTGTTTTTTGGGGCCAGTCTTTTTTGTTTCCTGCTGGCTTCTTTCTAAATATGGCCAACTAAATGAAAACTGTTCAATTTAAAGATTATTAGTTTTGTAGTTTTATACACTTGACTGAAATGGTATAAAACAGAGTCAACTGCGTGATGTTGGTTTTTTTTAAAGAAAATTTTAGCATTTATCTGTGATATGGTAAAAATCTGTTCAAATTAAGAATAGATCTTTGACTATGTTTGAATGCTCATCACACAAAAGTATACTTTTAATTGCTCTGACACTGGGCTTTTTTTTTTTCTTTTTTTTTTTTAACAGTTGCTGGTGCTATTCACATAGAACACCCGAGTTTTCATCCCTATGTTGACACATCTCAACTAGCAAAGAAAAAAACACTTAGGATTTTACCTCCTCCTGATCAGGTATGCTAGGTGTTGTATTACTATAAATAGGGGGTCATTGCTCTTTGAAGAACGATGTCGGACATAAATGGCAACCCACCTGAAAGCAGTGTTTGGATTTTGAGAAGGTGTTTCATGAGGAGAAGATATTTTGGGGGGGGGTGAGGGAGGGAGAAGAGATCCATCTCTGTAGATAGATATATTATTGGTCCCCATTTCTGTAGGACTAGGGGTCAGGTGAAGGGAAAGTTCTGCAGATGGTGAATTTCAGCGTGTCATGTTCTCCTCGCTGTCACAATTTAGGGACAAATGTTAAGAAGATAAAAGTCAGGATGTACTCTGAGTTGTACACATGTACACACAAAAAAAATAAGCTGAGATTGACATGTTAGCAATGAAACAGCTTTAGGAGCTTGTAAACTTATTGTGTGAATATGTGTATGAAATTGTTGACAAATTTAAAAATAAAACTAAAGTAACTGATGCTGGTTTTCAGACTCGCTTGATGGTGTACACTCTGTCTGACTCTGCCTGCATTCGCATTCCAATTATCCTTATTCCAACTCTGCAGCCCACTGAGGGAAGCAGGTGAGGACACAAAAGAATTGATCTTATAGTTTTACTTCTAGATAATTTTTCTTGGTTTGTTAAAGACTTCATCATATGTTTACTTCTTAAGGAACAGATGTTTTTTTTTATATTCCAGGTTAATCTAATCAAGACCATGCAATTTCTTTTTTTCAAACGTAGTTTTAGTTTAGAGCCCATTGCTGATTTGAGTTGTTTACAAAACTTGTTTATATTATGACAAAATATAAGACCTTCTTACTTCAGTATTCTTGATTTCACAGAAGGAAATAAATTTATTCGATATTTAATATGAAAGTAATGATTGAAACGTAGGCAATGGCAATTTTGAAGAAAAAAAATGAAAAAAAAAAGTTAGTGATAGTGATATGCTAGTATAGTTTTACATTTTGAAGTACATGCATCAGTCTCAGCACAGAGACTAAGGTGTCAATTTTATTTATTTCAGAGATCAAAACTTAATTCTTCGACTTATAAATCAAGCAGAGAGTAAAGCCACAGCATCCTATGTGCGAGTCAAGATCCAGTTTCCTCAGACTGTCACCGGGTGAGTTTATTTTCAAAGGATGATTATGAAGTTACTGCAGTTCTCGTTTAAATGTAGGATACTTACAGACTAATAATATAGCACAACACAATTGAGTCATTGAACAATCTTTTTCATAGAATCATTTTATAGGACAACTTGAGTATTAGAAAGAACTGTGCATTTTATCTGTAAGATTTTTACCTTCTTTACTGTATTTTTGTTTTTGTACATTGTTTAAAAATTAAATGCTGTTAGCTAATATCATACGTACCTGTAAGCTTTGTCAGATTTCTTTGTCTTAAATATCATTTTTATAATATGTTTAATTAAATCATGGCTGAGCGATAAAGCTATCAGACTGACAACCATGAGGTTCATTGATACTACATTGTTAATGTAAAAAAGACACTTTATACATTTTTTGCCTTCCCCTCTTGGCATGTTATGCTGGGGAAATGCATTGTAAAATAGGGCCTGCTGTGTTGTTGTTATTCCTCTTGTTGGTGTTCCCTTTGAAGACAGTAATTGTCGACGCTTTTGGTCTTGCCCTTGCTTTTTGAAGTTCTATACCCTTTGCAAGAAATGATCTTACAATATCATAATTGTTATGCTTTATGTAACTGAAACTAGAATAGGCCTGCTTTATGGGGTTTGTGGGCAGTGAATGAAATATACTTAGTAAAGTACTGTTTCATGTAGATTGTTATAAGCATTGCTTGCATTAATAATTGTTTAAGTATGAAGGGTAAGACAGAGTGCTTAGAGTTGTGTTTTTCCTTGCAGTATCTCTACTACTAAATCTGGAGAGCGTCAGACCAGCAAATATCACTCCGCTGATAAAATGGCAGAATGGGAGGTCAAGAAATCACCAGGGTCTTCAGAAGAGGTGGTCACATTCAGAGTGAGTTGATGTTTTTATTGATGCTGTCATATAAATAAATAATTAGATAAATAAATAAATGAATAAATAAAGTTTTCTTTAGCTTGATGTATCAGCCAGCTGGGCCCCGCCCTCATTTATCATAAACACATTCCTTTACTTCAAGTACAAACATTTAATTGATAGATGGCAGTTCTTCATAATTCAACTAAGTCCTCAATTGATCTTTATTATCATCATCATCCAATTCTAGTTTTGTGTGTTCCCTTAAAATAATAACAAAATTTCACTCTCTCCCTCAGATGGCAAGTCAGTCAGACAAGCCCCTTGAATTGGCAGACATCGGCCCCATTTCCCTAGCCTTCAACATGACTCACTTCTCATCGTCCGGCCTGATGGTACGCATGGCCCAGGTAGAGAGTGTGCGTAAGCCATCAAAACAGCCAAGTTTACCATCCGAATGTTTTTTTGGAGTATCTACAAAGGCGGCATCTTATACAGTGCGGACAGATTCTCTATCTTCATAGTTTGTGGTCAGGCCTGTAGCTTATTTGTGTTGACCCAATAGGTGAAGATATGGCTTAATTTTTTTTTTTTATTTTGGCTTCCAAGAAATTCTCCTTGTGGTGCAATATTTCAAGACAGAGCATGGCCAAGGAAATGAGTTTGATCTTGACTTGTAAATTAGTTTTTTTGACATTATAATGGTAATGTCTTTTTCTTCAAAAATAAATATTGGCAGATAAGATTGCCACCGTTTCTTCCCCAAAACATTTTAACACAAACATTGTTATCTGAACATGATGAGCTAAACTATATGAATTGGGTGTGATGTTAGTGTGTATGATTAGCGTGAATGAACAGTTTTGACTATCATGAATCTGGTGTTGCTGTATTGAGAAAGTGTTTTGAAATAATAATGAGAGTTTGGTGGATGTTTAACCAATAATGTTATTCATTTGTCCTTTTTCACTTGTGAATAAATTATAGAATTGTCAGAAGCACAAGATATGATTGTATAATTTCAAGAAGTGAGAGCACTTTAAATACTTTGTCTCAATAAATTTTAAAGATAAGGCATTTTCTACAGGTCATTGAGAGCTTTCAGTGTTTTGACTTTCCTGGATGAGACAAGTTCAGTTTTACTGATCGTGTCTCTGAATGATGTTGAAGTTGAATTGATATTTTCTAGCACTAGCATTCAAAAGAAGCTTGAAAAACATTTCCCTGCTTGTCAATGCTATTTATCACTTTAACATCACCATATTCCTGGAATACATGTTGTTATTATACAGCATGTGTTTAAGTCTGAATAATTTACATGTATTGCTTTAATTTATCAAATTTATGTTTACAGTTTCATGGTTGTACAAACGTAACTTTGATAACAGTATGAATGAATCAAAACAGACTGATAACTGGCTAAAATTATCATACTGTCATAATAACTGAAATAATGTTGACAATAGTTTGACTCCATCTGATTCAAGTGCAATAAAAACAAAAGTTGAAAATTGGCTATTTTTGTTTATTTCTTCCCATATTTCACAAAACAATAAAATGCATGAAGAAGTAAAATACCAGTTAACACAGGAGCCCAAATTTCATACTGCAAAAAAACATGAATGTATCACAACAGCTTCTGAAGGGCAAAAGAGTTATATAGCACATCATGGAAATATAAAGTTCCTTTAAGGTCTATGAGGCCCACAGAGCCTGAGCTTATCCTGGTTTCGGTAGCGTGAAGCAGAACAGGTGATTTTTACATCATCTCCTAGACAGGACGCTTTTTTGTCGTAGGCTTACGTCCCCAGCAGAATATGCCAGTGCCAGTACCCAATGTAAAGGGTCTTTCCCAAGGACATAACACGGTTACCTCCTGGATTCAAACCCTGGACCCTAGGATTAGGAGTCCAACGCTCTAACCATTTCAGCCACCGCAGCACTTATGGAAATATACTTATCCTATCTTTTATTCTTAACAGGAATGGAAACATCTTTCATTCCCTGTTTGTTTTTCTTACTCAAAAGGCACAAGTCAGACAGTTGTTTTTTTGTTTTTTTTATCCTTGGCAAGGGTGCATATTTAAGCATGTGAATGTGAATTCTCTGTGTGACAAATAGAGATTTTTATAAAAATGAATTTCTCAACAAAAAGTTACTTTTTTATTCAATAGTCTTTCAATTACACACAATGCATTTACAATCATTCTATAACCTTTCTAAGTAAAATTCAATGTCTAGTTGCACACCGTTTTTTAATGTTATGGCATTTATTCAATAGTTCTGAATATGTTTGCACTTATTCTTAATACAGTGTTCCAGAAAATGTACTTTCTTAAATAACAATAAAAGTGCTCCTAATTTATTCTGTGTCCATCAGTTTGAACATTGGTAAAGGTACACCTGTAATCTTGTTTCTAAATAAATTAACAGCACATTTTATTGTTGTTTAAAAAGTGAGTACATTTTGGGGGCATTCTTTATATGTTATTTTCCTCTATTGTGGAAATACAATTAGATCTACCTTATATCTGCTATTTTAAAATGATGAATTCTCTACTTGAAATTATGAAATCATTTGAGAAGTTATCATGCAAAAAAATAAGGGGGGGGGGGGGGGTTTAGATTTTCTTGAGAGAATAATAGGAGATACTAGTCAAACTCACTGATGCTTTCTCTACATTAGTATCTTTAATGTTCAAAAATATATCTCTGTCTTGGAAAATCAGATGAAAGCAATCACTCAGAGGTGTCAGAAATTTAATGAGCTATCACACAAATCTGTCATAAGTTGCATCTTTATTTAAAATAATATTAATATCAATCAAGTTTTAAAAAAAAGCAATACTATGGCAAAGATGGACTCCCTCACTTTCTCATTTTCTGTACTTTAATCAGTGAATCTTATCGATAATAAATGCCTTCGTTATACAGAATTGTACTGTATGTTATAACGATGAGTCTTTCATTCAAGATATCTGAACACAATTTGAAGGAAATTCACAACAAAAATACTTCCTATTTTTATTAGTAATAAAGTATGGCTTTCTGAGCACAATAAGGACCTTTGTAAGCCATTACAGAAAATGTTTGGCATTGTGGCATCTTGGTACAAGTTAATCCAAAGCAAAATCAGGATCACTGACTAACTTAGTAACTACCTCCAACATCACTAGGCAAGCCCTGGAATGGAACCCACAGGGTAAACGAAAAGTGGGAAGACCTAAGCTGACATGGCATAGAAGTACCAACACTGAGTTGAAGATGACCCGGATGACATGGGCTCATATGAAAGGGGTCTCCCAGAATCGAGTATGTTGGAGGAGAATTGTTGTCGCCCCATGTTCCAAAGAGGAACCAGTGGATTAAGTCAAAACTTACAAAGGTGGTAGGTCAACAATCCATTTTCAAAACATATTTTAGAATCTAGAACACTGACTGACCTCTGAATAGTGAATAAAGCTTTCATTTACATTTCACAATGGTTAAAGGGTACCATACTGCTCAATACATGAACTGTTGATTAAAATGAGCACAACATGAAATGGGCTCTCTTCTTCACTGTAATCACAGCCAAAATTTACATTTCATTTTGTAATTCACATTCTCAATTTAACCATTTTGTCCGTTTGTAGTTTTCACATGTCAGTTGAAATAGTTTATTCATAACAAAGTCTATACCTTAACAGTACTGTGGGAATATGTTTCCAAAGCCAATGAATGTACAGGAAAGGTTAGGGACATCCATACATATATAATAACTAAAGATGGCATGCTATGGCTAGACTCTCTTGCTAAAAACAAAATAAAATAAAAAGGGAGTGCATTTTATAACATATGCACCAAATGATTATACAAGTATACACTCTTATTTCACTTAAAGATACAATATTTCATTCGAAGAAAAAAAAAGAAAGCAACAAAAAAAAAAACATCCCCAAATAACTTACCACTTGTCACAGACAACATAATTCAACAATTTAACAATATACGTTGGAACTAAATATGGACAGGCCCATCCATGCATAGTTTGCATAAATTAGTATATCTTAATATCAATTTGAACATTTTATGATGAACCCAAAAATGGGACAGGGAAAATGGTAAAAGCTACATTTGTGATTAATGGAAAAATCTAATATTGAAATAAACCTGCTCAAAAGGAGGTCATAATCCAGGTTAAACCAAATTTCCTAAACAAAAATAAATTTTTCTCAATTTCTGATACGTTGATTAGAGAACAACAGCTGCAATATTCACTCCATTAAACATATTTCATTGTCTAGTTGACAGAGACATAAAATCCTAGGATTGTTTTCCACTAACCAGGTATATCTAATGTAATACTTACATAAAACAACAAATTCATCCATTTGATTGTATTACATTGATTTCACTAAATATTATCTGTGCTCCCAATACTTCTGTCCAAGCTAATATTAAAGAAATAAAGATGCAAAAAACTTCATCTCAAGTCTTCAATTTTTTTTCTGCCCCTTTAAAGTGTCTTAAGTCCAGAAGCCCTTTGTGGTTAAGACCTTGTACTTATACACTTATATGTACATAAAATACACAAAGGGCAAAGTAACATTTTAAAGAAAATTGAGGAAGTTTGTCTTTCTTGACTGAATAGTGCCGGCATTGTATGAGTAAGAGTGTCTAGTGTCTTACTGAGGTCACAAGAGGTAATTTTTGTATTTCTATTTATTTTTAAATAATTACTTCTACAAAGGAACAAGTTCTAACATCAGATAGAATAATTTGTTGGGCATACCGAATCTCCTTGAATTCCTTTTCATAGGGTTAGTTTTAAGATTTAAAATATTTCCTTAAAATCTATTACATTATCTTAGGCTTAAACTTTTCTGGCTTGGCTTAAGCCACTCTTATGCTTATTCAGTCTTTATTTTGTATTTATTTGTTTATTTTGCCTACTTTCACAATGTCAAATGATATTTTAAGTACATCTAATTTGTTACAAAATATACAGTAAATACCACAAACAAGTAACGAAAACTCATGTGAGATTAGTTGGGTTTTTTTTTCAGCTGTGGTATATGAAAATGCCCATGATGGTGAGCAAAAAAATCAAATACCTTCTTATTGTTTTTGTTAAAAAATGATAATTAAAATGTTAATACCTACCAGACCCGTTCATTTTTTTAAAAGTAGGTGTAAATACAGCCCGTTACATACCTAACATGTCATTCTCACATGATATATTATACCCAAACTTACCCCCTTAGGCTATGTCTCCTTATGTGAGACATGAATACAGTCGCTCTGTAATCAATATACTAAAAATTTGTAAGAAGCCGTCGGCGTGACATTAAGCATTTATAGGGAGCCGAACGTGGCTAGAAGTCGCTGTGCACGAGACAATCTAAAACTCACGAACAAGAAACGTTGGTTGACCCAGATAAAAGCCTGTGAATCTTTGTGCATAAGGAGACCCATCATGAAATTTCAAGCCCCAATCACATGTGACTGACCGTCGCATCTCGCATATTTGGAGACATAGCCTTGAAGTTCTACCATTTTCCTTCCCCTACTATCTCAACCACCCCAATCCTACATCTCCAAGTTCAAAATGAAGTTAAAGGAACAAAAGCTGAAGTCATGTGAAAGCTAAGATTCTGACATTGAACACGTTGATATGTAAAGAAAAAAAAACCCAGCCATAAAATGAAATATTTTGTTTTCATCGGCTAAGCAAACTGTTTTCCTGTCTGTAAGATAAACGATATTTTGTGTGGTATCTCTGCTGTTAAAACAACTGAGAAAAATGTCATACATTCCTACTTTCAATACTTCCTATAGACAAATCCTAATTCAACTTAATGCTTACTAATCATTGCAGTTGTCTAATTGAATGAAAAAGAAAAAAAAAAGAAATTACATACCGCCATTTAAAATTATGTTAATGTGAGATCCTACAATAGAGCATGAAGGAGAACTCAAACCATGCACAAAATTGGTGGGCAAGTTTCCTTCTTTTTTTCTCTTCTTCATTTAAAACCACAAATTAAATGCGAATGTTTGTCACCTACAAAATTAAGGAATACCTTAGTACACAAATGAACACATTAATTTATCAAATCATAAGAGATTCCAAAAGATCTCTGATGATGACTGCATCACAGTTAGGAATAAAATAATCTCTTATCCAATTTCAATGAAGATGCTGAGAACACACAAAGTTTCTTAGCCTAAGTCAACAAAAAGCACTACATAAGCCTAAGTAATGATTCTCCAAACACTATTTGAGTTTTGACACTATTTTCATGTGGAACAGATCATTTTCACAATTTCTTATATACCTCTGTTTGGCTTTCATTGAAAAATGTGACTTGTGGGTGCAACTGGATGCCTTGCTGTTGGCTGTGAAAGGTCCTGAGACTTAGTGTTTCAAAATTAAAGGCTCTTGATGCTAAGACAAGATGTTAAGCTGTTTTAACTTTCCAGCTATAAATTAATATATGTAAAATGTAGGTGCATATAAACTGCCCTTGTCACATTCAAAACACCACAATTAATAAGTACAGTCCAACACATATTTTACAAACATGTGTTCGTCAGATTCACCGTTTTCCCGAACAAAAGTTATTGTCCCAATTTTTCGCTTTTATTTTCTTTGTATTTACTTCACACATTTGTCAAACCTTTTCACGGAATCCTCAAAATCAATTCTGCCGCCGAACCATTACATCTGGAAGTTTCCTATTTCAATTCGTTGAGCAGTCGTCTGCCAGATGTTTTGAAAGTCATAAAACCAGGAGCATAGTATTAAAAGTAATGATTGCAAATATAATGTGTGAACACTGTAGCTTGCATCAATTTATGGGCCTACATTGTGTGACCCTCCAACCAATGCCAGATCTCATCCAGTCCACATACTGTGCAGCATTGTCGTAATCTCCCTTTACCTTCAACACTCCCCCCCCCTTCCACTTTTTCCCCCAGTCTGACCAAGCTGTAAAAGAACTCATCAATCACCCACTATCCATCAAGTCATAGTCTTCATAATGCTGACTACAATCGCAAAGTTCAAAAGACAAAAGAGCACATTAGACATTGTTAAAATTAAACTTAGGGTTTCTGACAATTGAGATGCAAAAAAGTTTTACTGCCCATTCCATTTCCATGCAGAATTCCTTCTCCACTCTCTGGTTTTATTCATTTTGGTTAGAGCATTCAATTTGCAAACCTCTCAAATCTGACTTGGATTTGTTAGGCTTTCAAAAAATTAATTTGTTCAAGGTCACTATTATCAAGGGGAATAAGTCACATCATTTTTCTTTTTGTGTCCATTATCTCCATTGAGAAAATGGCAATTTACATATTCCCCAAATCATGGATTCCTCCGACACTTTTTCTCAACCTATGGAGTTCGACAAATGCATGTTGGACTGTATTTATACAGGGTAAATAGTACAATTAATTAGAAACACATCTCGACAAACATATCATGTACATGGGCACATTTTCAAAAACATTGTGAGGGTAGACCTGAAATGGGAACCACTTATAATGACTTGGAGAAACAACAGACTTAGTCCATTTGTTCAACATTCAAGCATCTCGATACATCTGCTTTGTGAACATGAACATATCAACAGTTTCCAAACAACAAGACATGCTCCCTCTACAGCAAGTCTTCTTCACTTGATGAACAGGAGTCTTCTATCCTTCTTCTGAACGTTCTCTCCCTTACTTTTCTAGTCTTTTTGAATTTGATTGCAGGTTGTGTTTCTCGAGCATGACAGGGATCCGACTCTCCTGAAATGTCATACGGACGACGGTTAGTAAAAACATTCTTGCCCATTGCAACAGAGCCTCCACTCGGTCTGTGCAGAGGCACAAGAGATGCTGGCGACTGTTTTTGTGAAATGGATGTCAAAGGTGATGTTAAAGGCGTAGGTGAGAAAGAAGACGATGAAGATGATGATAAGGAGGATGACGAGTTATATGCGAGGGTGGAACTGGACGACGATGTTAAGTGGGCAATGTCACATAACCATTGCGTGGGGTTATTTGGATTGGACTGCGCTGTAAGCAAGGCAGTGGGCCTGCTACTTCCTGGAACGGAAGGCTTAAACGTTAATGTCGATGTTCCAGCATCATTTTTGGGTGCTTTGTCCAACTGTGACTTGGGTCGCACAAGATCACCCTTCAGTTCTTTGCTAATGCTGCTACTAGAACTTGCACAGTTTTTCCCTAAATGATTCACCGAGGTGCTAGAGTTCGTGTCAGTGTTCAAGTGGAAAGAAGCTCTGGGACTGGAAACCTTACTCACAGGGGCTGGAGGTGGCAGCTGATGGGCAGTTCTTGAAACCCCTAAACTCGGAGTAGGTCCACGTATGGACCTACTGGTCAGGCCACTAACGAAGGAAGAAGATGGACAGTCTTGCATCACAGAGTGGAAGGAATTGCTGAAGGTGGTGTTCACACCCGTTGTAACTATGCTAGAGATGCCCACACCGGACCCATGAACCAGACTGGTTGTTGTCGTAGCAGCAGTCTCCGAAATACGACTCAACACTCGCTGATAAGACCCAGGGGCAAATGCTTGTAGCTCTGGCATGAAGTACATCCCAGAAGAAAGATCAACTTGACTAGATGTTGGCGTTGGAACGGCACTGACTTCAGCAAAACTCGCTGTTTGGGGGGCATGCGACTGTGAGGTGGAGGTCTCTGAGTTATACAACAGTTCAGCCACAACGTCAGACGGTGAGCTGGACGTTCTCTGCATGCCATTTGAGCTTGGAGAGTCGTTACTCATGTGGCCATCATTTGTGTCGCTGAGAGTTCGACTGTTTGACTCGCTAGCAACTAGATTATCCACAAAATTGTCAATGACATCAGCAAGTATACTCATGTTCCGTGCATTATCTCTGAGGAATTGATCTCCACTGTGTTGCAAGTCTTCTCGGATTCGTTGCACCTTCCTACAACTTGGCCTCACCCTGTCTGAATTGTCTTTCATCTTTGCTTTTGCAATAACACTGGAAATTTTTCTGCCACTAGGCCTATGGTTGGAATCTATCGCTCGGGCACGAGAATCCATATAACGACTATACATGGCGCTAAGAATTTCATCCACCTCACTGTCGCTTTCTGAAGAAGTCTCAACGTCCATATAGAAAGGACGACTAGACTCGTCATTTCGGCTCGACACGCTCCCAGCTGTATCCCTCCTTAAGCTGCTCAACTCAGTGTTTATTGGTGGCGATTGATTGGAGCCAGATGAATTCCCCCACAAGGGGGCTTCACTGTCAATACGAGGCATACCCATGCCCTCCCCTTGAGGAATGTTATCCTCATTGTCTTCATCCTCTTTGTTTTCATTCGAGGAAGAAGAACTGCCTTCACTCTCGTCAACATTCTGCTCCACTTCTCGCTGAATTAAGCTATCAAAGAAGGCGATCATGCAAGGTTCCTCAGCCATATTGCCGTCAGTGTAATCATGGGACAGAAAGCTACCGGCCTGCAGAACCATGTGGATGTATTCCTCGTGACTGTAGGCATTCCTCTCTAGTTCATCATCATCTCCATATCGACGACTATGCTGCAGTCTGCCTGTAGACCCTGGCACAGAATAAGGGCTCCACATCTGCAAAGAAACATAAA
>JBDFRD010052418.1:0-14562 GCA_039654405.1 Bullina lineata | reverse complement strand
CGACTCAGTCGTCGCTCCGCCGTTCCGGGAAAAACCGATCGACGACTCAGTCGTCGCTCCGTGCGGAATGAGTTAATAAAAAAAATTAATTCAGAGTCCAGAATGAGTGAAAAATTACTCATCAACAATAATAGATCTGACAACAGCAGGAAAACTTATACTAAATAAGCAAATCAAGCAAGATTAAATTCAACAATAATTTGACAAAACTTCAAGGTAAATTTTCTATTAATTTGATATTAAAAATGTTTACTTTTGTGAATATGCAAACATTTTTTACGTATGGAATCTGTGAGAGCTATCTTGTGCGACTTGCCATAAAAAGGCGGACATGTCTTGAAAAATGTTATGAGGTGGAGTAATATATTAATGGAAACTTGAATTAATAACTGACAGATTTGAGTGGAACCAAGAGATTCCATTCACTTTTTTAATGACACGTTCAAGTACCTGAGAAAAAACAAACTGAATTTAAAAAAGGTATAACTCTACGTCAGTACTGCTATACAAAGTGCAGAAGCTCAATTATGCCAAATTTAAAATGTTTCAATAATAGGAGGTCTTAACTTTACTGCACAAACACAATTAATCTAATGATTATAATATGTACCTTCTGTACAATGTCATTAATGACATCCTGATTAAGCTGACTAGTAACTGCATCTTTCCTCAGTCTAGCTGCTACGATACCGAGGTACTCCAAGGAGGCAACACGAAGAGACATATCTGTTGATTTGCTGCTAAATTGCTGAACCTGCATGTACAAAAAAGAGGCTTTGCATTGAAGAATAAGACAGTTTAAATGTTTGTTCTTTTTTTTTTAAAAAGCTTTGAATTTTAAATAACTACACATTCCTTTTATGTGAACAATGACACACTACTTAAGAGTAGCCAGTGAAAATAACACTTTCTGTGCACCTTAATTGGCCAAAAATTAATTGAAGATTTACTTCTAAATTTTAACACAAAAACATATCAATACTGTACATATTTATACTAAAGGTATCTTCAATGCCACAACTGAACTACTCTACCAATAGGGCATATAAATACATGTATAGTATTTATATGCCACAGCTTTTCCTTTGCCATTTCAAAATGATATTTGAAATCTATAACTTCATAAAGAACTGTATTACAAACTCTGGAAAATTCTTTACATATATCGTCAGATTAAAGTAAAATGGCATAAATACAAATTACTCTGAAAGAATTCATGAACGACTTGCTAGTCTGAAACTGTAATGTGCTTTCAATACATAATTATATTAAATATACCAAAATTCTTCCCAGCAAGCTGAGAAGCAGCTCTGAAGCAGGCCATTCTGGTTTATTGACTGTGGACAGCAAGTCTTGCACAAAATTCTCAAACAAAGGCCTGTAGTCTTCTTCTCCCTTTGTTGTACACCTGTAAGCATAAATGGTAAGAATCATAGACGCAATAATTAATTATCTGTTTCCCATTTAAAAAATTAAAGCCTCAGAAAGTCTACACGTAACTAGTAGTTTCTTTAAAAAATTAAACAAATCTACACAACAAAGAGCACACCTTGTCAATATATTACATAACTGCAACATATTCACGTTTCTGGTAATATCATTAAAGAAGGAAATTAAACTTCATTTTGTAAATGTTATTCTTGAGATTTGCCCATCTTCCCTTTAAAACATAATTCACGCACGTCTTTTCTCTGATTTTGAATATTCAATCTTTCTGGCTAAGCATTCATTCAATGAAATTAAGATTTTCCAATACAATTCACAAATGTATGGGAAATGACAGGGTTAAACCAATTCCCCTTGCAAGTAAACAAGTGAATTTTTTCAAGGCCTAGCAGACCCATAGAGACGGAGCCTATCCTGGTTTCGGTAGCGTGAAACAGAACAGATGATTTTTTGATCATCTCCTAGACAGGGACACAATGCTGTCATAAATTACATTTGAGTTCCTGGCAAATACCCAGCTTAAAATTAAATTGTAGGCCAACTCAGACATGCTACGAGCCCTGCACAAAAAATTAACTATGAAATACTTACTTTTTCAGAAACACTGATAAAAAATTGTAGCCGGTTCTCATAGCAGTTTCATAAGAAGTAACAATGACGACATCATTATCATTTTTTACACTGGCACCCTGAAAGACAAAAAAACAACAATTTTTACATCGGAGGTAATATACTCTTTTCTTTGAACATTTCCTGTAAGTTACGCATTTTCCAGAAATGCTGTGAAGCCCAAAATAAAAAGTTCAAACATGACCTTTCTCATCCAAAAGCATAGACCTAAATTCATTATACTCTTGCCATTGGTACTTACTTCATCTGATGTACTGATAAATGTGACTTTTATAACCTTCAAATATTCATGAGAAAAAAAAAGAAACGCATGACAAAATATCTTAAAATCGAGAAAAAAATCAACAGCATACTTCTTCTTTGTTCTTTTTGGCCTTTTCTTCCACCACAACAGCAACTGGAGCCTCCTCAGTTTCCTGCTCTGGGAGTTGCACCACACACTGAATCAGCTGCAAGGCTAATGCTGTGACCATCTGGATGGATTCATCAGAGTTGAGCCTGGAAAAAAAATGTGTTTTGTTAGATTACAAATTTTCTCTGAAATATATCTCATATTAACAACCTAAGAAAGAGAGAAGTATATATGGAAGTATATACAAGGCTATCAAATTCAGACCCCAATGACAACTGCATTATGATTCACATCAATTTAAATATGATTACAAATTTGAAATTTTAAAAAAAGATTAAAAATAGTTTAAATACTCATGATAAAGGATAACGACAAAGTAAAGGAAGTCAAAAATACAGTTCAGTATTATATTTTCCCACAGTGCATGTGACCTGTACAATGCAAGTTAATCATCCCTCAAAGAAATAATGGATTTTTCAACATTCACTTTCTGTCTTTTTCAACAAATAAACCGTTTTGAAAATAAGCGTTTCCAATAGGTTGTTTAAAACTGTCAGTCTCTATAGAAACAAAATTCAGTTAAGTGTAACATTTTTTTGGACCCGCCTTCTGACAATCGCTCATTATTTGTTAAATCCAAAATTAGGAATTCTGCCACATTTTCAATTTTACCTGTAGTTTCTCAGGTTTCTTTTGCTGGAAGGGAGCCTGGCTAAGCTCGCAAAAATGTCTTCTAATATAAGCTGCCTATGTTTGGAGTAGCGTGCAAATACCTAAGAAAAAAACGCAAAGATTAAAAAGATTTAAAGGTTTAAAACTTTAACTTCAGTATTGCTTCATAAATTTCCATAAGTACAAAGTGACACAGATATATTTAAGTCACCAACATGTAAAATATTATGAACCTAAAGCAACAGGTTAATAATAACATATGTTCAAAGTGAGTGTAGAAACTCATGATAAAATACAAACGTATGTGTTCTATTACATTTGTATCATGTCCAAGCGGTTCAGCAGACGCGCTAATAACCATATGGTTTTAATACTAGCTATCTTAGTCACATTGTCATGCCCTAAAGAAAGACAACACATTTTCCATCTGCTCTCTCAAGAAAAATTTGGTACTAGTATGATCTACTGTAAATTCCTGTAGAAAGTGATCTAATATTAGCTACTGCTCCCTAGCCCAATGCACATAGATTGAATTATTTTTAACAAATACAGCATGGAATAACAAAAACTCTTACTGTCGTAACAAGTTTCATTGCATTCAGCTGGAGTTCACTGATGTTCTCAACAAAGAAAGTTGATACACCAAGTGAAGAGACCTGCAAAAAGAACCACAATTTTTTTTATTCAACAAGCATTTGACTTGAATATCTGCGTCCACATTTACAAAGGTTCAAAATATATCTATTTGTGATAGTACAAAAACAACATATTATATTACAATAGTTTTGTGTGACACTTACGTTGTTCGAATAAATGATCAATCAGAAATTCTTTATACCCCCCATCCAAAAAAACAAACAAGTGAAGACTACAAATTTTGAAAAAGATATCTTCAATAACAGACAAATATATTTGTTTCACAAAGGAAATTGTATTACGAGAACATCAAAAAGAGTACCTGTAAAATGATTGTGTCAGTCAGCTCCTGAATTTCTAACAAGGAGGCCAATGTGCCGACTAGCTCACACATTTTGTTGTAAAGGGTAATTGTAGATTTATGTTTCACAGAACCAGCTCTTGCCCTTTTTGCTTTCAAACTTCCATGATAACCATCTGCAGTGAATACAAACAAAAAGAAAGGGCAATGTATTATTCTGAGCCTAGATATAAAAGACTAAAGTAATAATACACCCTAAATGCAATAAAACGAGTTAGCACAAATGACAAATATATTCATCCTTCACATCGCCAGTTCATATCAACAAAACCATTGACCACTGACTTTTCAATCAATGCACTCACCTTTGGCTTTAGGGTCTATTTTGTAGACAGGATCAAACTCAGGGTAGATAGTATTGTGCAGTTGAAATTTAGCATAAAGAATTATGCGTTCTATAACATCTTCCAGGTACACTTGTTTGGGCATATTGCGACCTGTCATGATGGCCATGGCTGTCAATGAGGCATCCATGCTTCGCATCACACGATCCATTGTCAACTCCCTCCATAAGCGAGATTCCTCTTCATCTTCTTCCTGAAATGTGTTTTACAATCATAATGATAGACATTAAAAGAGCTGCATGAAAACTGGAAACTTAAAAGAGTTCAACTAAAGCACTAACAATTACAATTTTGATCATGGATTACAATCCGTCTTTCTCACCCAGGAGTATTTGAAATTAACCCTTTCACTGCCCAATTCACCGATAAATGAAAAACAGTGTTTGCTAATTGCTAATATTAGTGGTGTTTCTTTGCTGGATCCTAATTTTTATTACTTAATTAACACATCACTCACTTCTTTTCTACACCATAATGAACAAAAACGACTCTGAAATGATTTTTTTCAAATCAAGTTATCTCACCATTACATTAAAAAAACAAACTGTTTTGTTAGGATTCAACTACAGATAGCTGGCAGTAAAAGGGTTAAAGTCAGCATAGATGCTTCAGACTAAATTATTTAAATTACTTATAATTTTACTAATAATACACAATCCCGAATCCAATGATGTTAAGAGTCAATTATATGTGAAATGCATAATTACTTGGTTGATGTTTGGAGTAACTTTTCCACCATCTCGAACATTCCACAGTAAAATGGTCAAAATCTTCACCAGTCTATCCGGTGGAATCTGAATGAAATAAGAGGAAAAACATCAATCTGTTAACACGCATTCAAGGAAAAGTTAACAACTCTTTTGCCAAAATTAAATTGGATAAAATATTGCAATAGGTAACAGGAAGCTTGACCGCCACAAGTTTATTTTGAAGTTAGTTTTGTTTTCAAAAGGACACTTAGATCTAATAAAACAATTTTTTTTTCTTTCCATAGATAACGTACATGGTGACAAGAGTGAAATTAGGAGTGGCAATTGCACCTTTGCTTAGAATTTTTCTCATATAGAGCTGCCTCACTCAACTACAACTTCATCCTTCAACACTTAATATATTATCTATCAACTTTGTAAGTCCACAGCCATAATGCAGTCACTGAAATATGCGGATAAAAGACAAATAAAATTGGATCTATAACTTGGGCTTACGGAAAAACACATGTTTGGGGACTGATTTCATCTTGAATCCAAAATTCCAGAACATCTGCATGAACAGTTTAACTTCTGCTACACTCTCTTTTGTCTCAGACACAAATAATGTGACTTGTTCAGAAACCAAATGAATGAAAGTCATATCATCAAGAAGTTGGAGACCGGCTACAAGCAATACTTAAAAAAGGACGCACAGATAAAGGGTAGAGATTTCATAAGCAACTACACCATGTGCAGTATAAAATGCAGTGCTTTGTCCTCCCTTGCTTTTTACCTTGTCTAAACATTTAGTCGCAGCAATGAACGTTCCCCAAAAGCGAAAAAGAAACCCCATTTTTAAAAAAAGAAGAGAGGGATTGCGTGCATAGGTTAGCTACAGGATAACAGAACACACACTTGGCTCTTAAGATTCTTAAGCGAGTAATTTATTTTAGAATGAGTGATTAATTGGTAGATTCAATGCCTGTTGATTCTATCAAATAAACTTCATCAGTGACTAGCTCCCCATACTTTTCTTATAGTACACAAGCAACATATTGAGTCATTAATTTGTGAAAACTTTACAAATTTTTTTGGACTGGTTGGTGATAACTATGAGTAAATAATGTCCTTACCTGACTGAGAGCGTTCATTGCTTTCAGTTTTGCTGCTTCTCCAGACAAATCAGTAAGAAGACTTCTTGCAATCAGAGACTCTGGTGGACACTCAACATCATCACTATCTGTAAACATAAGAACAGAAATCTTGTATACTGAAATTTAAAGATGTGATAGCACATTTGGAGGGGAAAAAGCCAACGCATTTCAACTTCAGGCAGAAAAATTACTTTATCCTACCGTGAAATCCTGAAAACTCAACATTAAAATACAATCGGCCTTGACAGGGAATGTCGAGATAAGCGGACTGGGCTCACATGAGGTCGAGATATGAGACATTTTAATGGGATTTCGTAACAACATCGTTGGGACTATCGGTTCATATTGAGATATGTGGACTGCACTGTATTACATTCAACATACATATTTAAATATACTGGCATATCAAATAGTTTGTGATACAATTTTGGACAATAGTATTTTTCATGTTAAAAGGAAGTACCTAAATAGTTATACTTCATCCTCTTTCCATTATTTCCTAAGATACTGACTGCAAATCAATGCAATCAAGTATTTAAGTATTTAAGATATTAGTTCAAAATTTACCTTTGTCAATGCTTGCAAAATTTGCATCTTCTGCATTGTCAAAAATGATGTCAATACAACTATTGAATTTTTTGAACATTGGGCTGTCTAACAAATCTTCCAGGCTGACAACTGGTTGAAGAAGGCGCTTCTTGTTATGCTTCTCTTTCTTTCTCATTCGTGCATCTGAAACAAGAGATCAAAAATAAAATTGAAATGAAAACTAGAAAGATAATATGAATAAAGCATGGAGATTAGAAGTTAAGGATAATATTATTACATTATCAGATTACCAAATACTGGAGACAAGTGAGAGATGGTTGCTGGGAAAATATGGTGGCAATTGTCAATCAAAAAAGCTCTTGCTCATGCATATCTTATCTTGATTCATAATACAATCTATCTGCCTTGGCTTCTATTCCCAAAAAATAAAGGGATAACAACAGTAGACGGACAAAAAAAAATTGACAAATTTCGACCAATAAAGTTTTCCACTGTAAAAACAATTGAAATCAGCACTAAGTAGTGGACAGCATGTCTGACATATTGGAACACCCTGTTCCTGAGGAACTTATTTTCGATCTCTTTCACTCCTATGAATACAACTGTATCAGTGAAACACCTGACATAAAAAAAACCAAACCCAAAATTCCCTGTTCTAAAATTCAATTAAAATGTCCATCAGTAAATTATGTACTTATTGTTAAAAAAAAAAAAAAAAAAAAAAAAGGATTTGAAGCTTAGCCTAAAATCAAAGAACATTATTTATTTGAATGGTTATCACAATTTTGAAGGGAAAACAAGTTGATTTTTTTTTTTCAAATTTGTTGGACATTGGAAGTTACATAGCAAATAAGTGACTTCCTCAAGGATAGCAGATACCCATTTTTCATCCACACAACTCCACAACTATTATATTATATTTTTTTTTTTAAGAAAATGAAATGAACCAAACTCAAGGTAGTTCACGGAAAAGGAGATGTTCCTTATTAGTGGACATTTGTCTGAGATGAAGTAAGAGCACAAAAAGCAATTTTGAACATTTCAATAATTATCATACAAAACTCAACATAAAACACAATGGGATTTCATATGTAGGAAAACAAAGGATGAACAAAATGGAACATACTGTATGCTTCTTGATCTTCTTCTACTTCAACAAATTCAGAAAGTGATGATGCATCATCACTCTCCACAGAATGCCTCCTCCTCTTTGCTGGAATTTAAAAAACAAAAAGGTACCATGTAATAGATTCATCACAAATATGGTAAACCCTCAATGTAATGAATCAAACCGGCATACTCCAACATAATAGCTTAATTTAAGCACTTCATTAATATTCATAAAACAAAGAAAATATTAGACTTGATCTCTAAATATTCAATCACAGACATTGTCTTCTTATCAACGATTCAATCGAGTCATCTAAAAAGACGGGCAATTATAATGCAGCAGAAACATTGGGATCTAAAGAAAGTAACCATGCAGACATTGCACAAATATAGACTGAGTAACTCCTGGAATCAGAGTTCGTCTCAATTACAAACTTTTCCAGCTCCCCTGAATGTAAACTAAATTATATTTTATCTTAAAATGCATTTCTTATTTCATAAATAAAGAGACATAAAGTTTCTTATTTGTGTTGATTTCTTATGTAGCATCAACCACAACAATACAATAAAAGTTCCCTTAAAAAAAATGAAAATCTACTTAATATCAAATATATGGTGGAATAGTCATATGTGAGTTAATGTCCTTAGGCTTTCATGCCCTATATTCAAATGAAAAGATTACTAACCTGCCCTATTTTTATATGTATCATCAGATCGACGGTTTCTAGACACTTGGAAAGACATATCCCCAGGCCCTGCTGCCCTAGAGATATTGTAATTTGATTCTTCTCTTTTACGTTTCCGAGAGTCAGTATCACAGTCAGTTTTTACTGAAAAAAAAAAGTTATAAAATCAAATTACTGGAATCACCTTGACAATCTATTTTAGCACTCACAGATATTCTACAAAACTTAAGGTGGACCGAAGTATTTAAATGACACTAAATTAAGCAGTTTATCATCTAAATTGAAACACCTAAATGACACCCTTAAATCAAAGTTACAACTGATAAATTTATTTTTTCATGTCAGAGAGACATTATAAAAACTTAAGATATTACAGTTGATTTAAAATAAGTAATCAGCATTTATGTATTGCATACTTCACTAATTCGATAAATTAATTTTTCAGCTTACAAAATTAGATTTCACACTTTTCACCATCAAAATGTCATTTTTGACTGGTAAAAAAGAACAATTCAGCATTTTATAGTCTGATCACACTGAAATTAACTCCAAAACGCAGTTTCTTTTAATAACTCTAAGCAAATCAATATTCTTGAGATAAAATGATAAACTTTCATCAAAATTAATTAATTTTATACATAAAACATGCTTGCATTATGATACCTGACCAAAATATGATGTTCACACATTTCTTTGCATATTATCATTCAATTTCATACAGCCAATGTTTGAATACATTCTACTTATAAATGTCAACAAGGAAGATAGTATCTTAAGCAAAACCACCTTATATTCTTCTGAGAGTATATCGTACACATACACATACGGAACATAAGTAACACTGCTTCATCAGTTGATAGCGACCAGCAGCCAAGTTGTTTTTCTACTTCCTTAACTCTTAGCTAAGCGAATAGACAAAATTCTTGAAACTTGATGTATTCTAAAAATTTTACTTGAAAGATATATATTCATTTACCACTTCCACCTTTACGTATTGTTTTCAGCATCTGAAAAAAAGGATATCAATAATGAGAAATAAGACAATTACGAACAACACACCATATATTTGGGAGTCCAAAACAAACAAAAAAAACAACAAAAATCGCTGCCTTAATACTGTATGCATTTGACCAAATTAATAATTTTTAACATGTTCCAATAGCCATAAAGTAAGCTGATCACAATGCTACAATGCACATAATGTCCTGTACTTATATTCTCTATGAAATCTATTTTTTTCTGAAACGCGCCGGGTAAAAATTATCTCTGGTACACTCTCAGTTGGCTTATATAATAGACGAATAACATATGACAGTGAAGATTTTAGATATTTCATAGCATTAACATAGCTGCCAACATTGGAAAATCAAAATAAGGTACTCTATCTCGAGCGCGCATTATGGTCCAATTCGGTCCATATAATATTGTGTCCATACATACATGTGTAGTACAATGTAGATTAGATAGAGTTGTCATGGCCTCTTCTGTCAGTTTTGTCTCTGTTCTGAACTCAAATCAGCCCTACTTCATTAGGCTTATATCTTATACTAGTATGCTGATGTAGAAAGTACAATGTGTGTAAAGCTACTCTCTTCATTCCTTATTGTGTATGTTGACATCAAATTAGAGATAAACTGAAATTCTTAAGAAAGACTCTTCAGAACAGTTTTAACTGAATTTTTACTCCCTTCGCTTTTTCCTTTTTTCATCGGTGGTTGTGTTAAAGGTTGAGCCATAGTAAACAAATCAAGATCAATACTAGATCAAGATCTATTTTTTTTTAAATCAGAAATTCAAAACGTGTCCGAAAACTGCACAATAAAAAGTTAGATTTAGAGTGACTGAATGAATGACATGCATGCTCCGCGGGCGCATGAGAACACCAGATCGGTCATAAAATGAAGAAGAAAGCACTTTTTGAAAAGATGCAAACAGATTGGTTGATCAAAAAGGTCAGAGACCTTGAAAAGAAACAACTTTCGATCGTTGAGTTAGGCCTAGGCAAGGATAGCATAGCCCTAGCGCTTCGCTCGTGCATGTACATGCACAAGTCTAATTTAGAATTGTGTTCTAGGTCTAAAATTGCACAACACAAAGTAAGACCATGACCGTAAGAATCTGATGGTGAAACCTGCTTGTCTTGACTTGATTTGCTGTATTTACCGCCGCCCGGAAACCTGCCGATTGCTTGTGTGTGACACCATGCACAAATCTAATAATTCTATTGACTCATTGGCTCAGCGGTCAGGGTCGTAATTTGGGCCTATACACAAAAAATGAAGTGATGTGGCCCAGCATCAGCTTTCGCTGAGGGCAAGTAAAGAATAAGATAAATCTACAGCAAAGAACGAACGATGTCAACGCAAAAGCTTGGAATGGAAAGCTGACTAGATTTAACATTTTTTCCTTTTCAGGAAGAAAATGACTAAATAACTACCAAAATACGAAGTACGGAACCGAGTCATTTAATACAGATTATCGGATTCGGGACCTGAAACACGGACTAAATCCGTTTTATACGGAACAGTTGGCAGCTATGCATTAAGTTCATCATAGTGATGTTTGTTGTAAAATCCCTGAATACTATAGCTGTAACCTACAAATTACAAAATGTTGTCAGAGCTTAAGTAATGAATATTGATCGACTGTGTGAATCCTACTTTTATCATTATTGTAAAACACATTCTGAAGCACATTTCAAACTGATATTTTGACATATAATTTTGTTACATGAGAGACACTTCTAAGAATCATTCATATTTACATGTACTTTGAAAATCATTAACCACTTACAGATGGATCCAGCATTTCCAGCAGAACGACAGGTTCACTCTTCTTGCTGCTGTCTGTGGGTTTTCCTTTTTCATTTGAAGAGTCTGAATTTTTAGCTGCAGGTCTCATTAAATGAGGTGGCAATGGCAGTCTACTTATATTACTATTGATCTGATCACCAATATCATCTAAAAGAATCACAGGCTGTGCAGGCTGTTTGCCAGACATAAGCGTCCTGTTGGGCATCACTTCTGATGATATGTTATTTTGTACAAAACCAAGTTCCTGAGATTTAGAACCATGGTCTAAATTATTGCTATTGTTGGACATAGGTGGTGGGTTTCTAGTCCGCCGATGATGTCTGGTATGGGGTTCTGGGTGGCTTTGAGAAGGGACAGAGGATGGCTGATGTGAGTATTGCTGAGGCAAAACTCTCTCTGCAGCAGTAGCTTGAGCAGGACTGGCCACTAAAGCAGTGTGAATAAAATCAGTAGCATCTGTTACATTTCAGAAAACATAAACAGAAAATGTTTTTTTTTTCTTTTTTCCTCTTTGATAGCTATATGATTAATTCAAAGAAATAAGAATGAACCACATACCAAATTGTTTGAAGTATGGATTAAAAATTTTTTTTCACAATTTCAAGCATGACAAGTCACTTAGAAAACCACCCTCAGTTGCAAAACTCATAATTCAGCAACTAATTTAATATTTTATATTCAAAAAGTATTTTTATAATTTGCTATACTTCTGGATTCTTAATAATTCACTGTTTCGACTTTCTATGTACTAACCACAAAGATGTAAAAGCAAATGAAAAAAATTACAAAGCATGTCCTTCTCACGCATATAAACCAATTAATGCAATTTCAACATTAATACCCTTTTGCACTATCCTAAAATTTTCATTTTGGTTCAACAACAAATAATTCCTCACAGTATGCTGCATGCAAAATGCTTTCTGGTAGTTCCCTCCCGATATCAGATATTTATATGCATTAAATATAATATATGGGGTATGTGGAATTTAAGACCTATTCATATATTCAATTACTGTACTATGTACCTGCATTTGGTTGGTGATTGTGAGGCATCATAGAACCAGATGCATGTCCCATCCCAGCGCTTGCAGCAGGGTAAGGACTGTTGTTAGGAGACACATATGCATTATTTTGATATCGAGGCGACTGGGTCTGACTACACCTGTGAACGAAAATTTTTAATCACTATAACAAATGCATTTTTTACGCTATTATAACAAAGTACAAGCTCTCTCCGTGCCAATAGTGGATGGGTGAATATCTAAAACTCTAATTTTAATTTTATCTTATTCGTCTAAATTATCTAGGTTGAAGTAAAATGGCAACAACCCATAACAAAAAAAGCATTCATAGGTTGCCACTTTGGTTCCATACATCATTTTAGTAGATAAATCACAACAAACCTTGGGGAATTGGCCTGCTGATTGTAGCTGTGAGGAGAACTGTGGTGTGCTGCAATGCTTGCTTGAGAGATTCTATGGCTTTGATGATAAGCATTGAACTGGCTGTGATGCATTCCTAAAGAAAGAGAAATGATTGAACTCAGCACAACTAGAAATCATCTCAATGATTGTCTTTGAGGAATTTTAAAAAAAAAAGAAGAGTAAGGGTTGGACAATGGAAAATAGCTTGGGTATATTAGCTGAGACTGAATTACAAAAAATAAAGATACTAATCAGGCAGATATGCTCACCTGTTCAGTACAAATATACAACAGACAACCACTTAACCTAGCAAATGTTGGTTCTAAGATAAGCTAAGTTTTAAACCGATCATTCGAGAACTTTAATACCTGTTTGTTTATTTGAGGGGAGTGGGGTCGCATTTCCCTGCGTAAGCTACCAGGGCTAGAGAACCAAAAACATGCCTAACATCTGTCTCAGTTTATTTTTAAGAAATTAGGACTTAGCATTTATTATTTTTTAGTACCTACTACCTACATCAAATGCCTACTTCCTAATAAAAATTCTTTTTTACTGGCTCTAGTGCTCAGTGCAAACAAATGCAAGTCTAAGTTCTACTCTGAACAACTACAGCTATTTTCTCATTATATTGCATTTTTTAAGGAATTATTTTTTAAAGTAATGATAATAATATAATTTTAATGATTCTGGGGATTATTTTAAAGACAACAATGAAAAAGTAAAATTTTCAAAACTGTACTTGTACCGCACAACGGTAATTACAAAGAAAGAAATGCCAAACTCACCCAAACTATTACACATGCCATAATTTATATGGACAGGGAGAGAATAATTAGCCAATGAATTTATTGGATTGCTTAAGAAAGTACCATGAACATTGCCTTGAAATATGTGTGGATCTTTTCTCATTACAGCCTGAAGCAAGCCAGGGATATCTCCCTCCACATTGCTAGTGCTCAGATTGTCCTTCAGCTCACTGTTAGAAACAAAAAAGAATATTACACTCAGGCATGTACAGCTTCCATCTAAGACCACGTCTACATTCGTATCAATCGATCTTTATTTAAACAGTGAGAGCAGTGCTTGAAAGACAAAAAAATGTAAGTCAGGTGATGTACAACAATGCTTTCGATGAAGCACAGCCATGGCCCTGCGTTTTCCTTCATCAGATTAGTATCAGTTGTCATATTTTTCTTAAATTTTCAGGAGCATTGACTTAGAATTTGTCTCCTTGTTTCCACAATAATGTAAAATTAGTAAAGTTATAATTTTGTCAGTTCCATATTGGGTGATATTTTTATTGTCTCTGTATTAGCATATATCAAGTGTTGATAAATGGCAACAACTGAAATGTTTTTCAGTTCATTTAACAATTTGACAATTTTTTTTTGCTATTTTATAAGTTATGGAAGTCTGATTTTTCTAAATAAAGCGGGTGGGGGGTACTTCAGGGGCTGTATTGATGTATAGACTGTTAGCTGACTTTCTAACATTCAGAAATTAATTCCATACATGTAGTAGTAGTATTGTTTGGCTACGACTACACTTCTAAATCATTTGTGTCAATCCGAGCCTGAAAGTCGTCGTCACATCTGTTAATTTGTTCATAGCCTCCTTCTAGTCTTGTCTCTGGGCAATACAGCACTAGATGGTCTGTGTCCTGGGGAAAAGCGTGGCAATTGGGACACGTTGGTGA
>JBDFRD010052307.1:0-14563 GCA_039654405.1 Bullina lineata | reverse complement strand
ATAGATAGATAGATAGATAGATAGATAGATAGATAGATAGATAGATAGATAGATAGATAGATAGACAGACAGACAAATAGATAGATAGATAGATAGATAGATAGATAGATAGACAAGGAGGTAGATTAACGGCAGGAAAAGAAGAGATAAAGCGAAAGAAACGAATAAGACGATAAAGGCCACGTTGAAGACAAGAGAAAGGCATTCACGAATACATGTACTTGTCCAACGGTCAAAGGTCAAGCATGCGTGAAGTGGAGGAAATAATTAGAGGAGATCACTCATGTTCATCCGCAGCTCTGCACTCTCAACCCATATCTAGATTCTACAACACGCTTGCTCTTCAACACGCGAGAACAAAAAGAAACGGTAAGAGTGTTTCCGTTTAGAGATTTGTCGAAAATAATGAAAACTATGTATCACAATATTATTATGCTTCATCAAGGCGAGAGTGTTTAAGAGATAATTTGCCAAAAACAATGAAAATTACTTATCACAATATCCTGCGATGAAACTGTTTGATAAAATCATGTTTTGAAGGTTTGTTGATCTTAAATGATTGTCCACACTCCTTGGCCGAATGTTGTTTGTTTACCGCTGGTTGTGAGTGTCGGGTCATTAAGGGCTAGGTTACACCGACATGCAATAATGATGAACGCAATAAGTGAGACACAGGACAGTCATTGAGAACGCAGTATGACCTTTGCCCCACGCTGTGAGAACAGCTGGTAGCACAGCTGAGGCTGGGTCGTTTACGTCGAATCAGTACTTTATTATAAAAGTAGATACGGGCTGCAAAGAAGCTGAACAATGTAAATGGAAATTACAAGTAAAAAGAGCTATCCTGAAGAAAACAAGGACAGACCAACGTGTCGACAATTTACGTCTTCGAAGGGGAGAAATAATAATAAGTCTGAGCATGAAGCAAAATTTTTTTCTTCTTCTTTTTTCCTTCTTCTCTTCTCCTTGAGTGTGACTGTCTTTTGTTTTTATTATTCATTTTGTTCCCTTCGAAGACAGAAATTGTTGACTAGTTGGTTTGTCCTTGTTTTCTTTGGGATTGCTCTTTTTACTTGTGATTTCCATTTACAGTACATGCACTTTATTATTTACTTTTTCTTGTACGACCGGTTTGATGAGATGAAGAATTTTATCAATTCTGCTCTTGTAATGTAGTTTAACAATGACTTCGCTCTCTCCAAATAAGAAATAAGGAAAAACGTAATAAGAATGACGATATTGGAAGATGAAGACGTGTATTAGTTGTGGATATGAGTTCTACTTGATACTGGACCTACAACCTCCAGCTACAACACTAAGTGCGCAACCACTGTGCCACACAGGCAGACAGACATCAGAAACTCATGTCGGTACTAGGCATACATGATACAAGCATCCTTAAAATCACTATAATGGGTCTTCTCTTCATGTAATTGTTGTTGCTTTTTGTTTCGCTAAAAAGCCAGCATTTGTCGATGCGTCTTGATTTTGTTTTGTTTTGTGACGTTCTTACCATTAGAAGCATTCCACCTCACTGTTACTTTTTTGACTTGCTTTGTTTGCTTGTCGGCAGCCCCCATTTGATAACCCATCCATTAAATGCTTGTTTGTTCATCACAGAGAAGAGGACTCCGATGCCACAGAGGTCGAAGGTGAGGATGCAGAGGAAGATGAAGATCTCGACTCGGAGGTCAACTCAGACTCTGGGGATTGGAAGCCGAGGAAAACCTGGTACAACAGTCGGGCCACATCCAGGAGCACTAGCAAAAGGAGTCGCAAATTTGGTGAGTTGCAAGGGATTATGGAAAGACCTGCTTTCTTTTGTTTTATTTTGTTCGTTCAAGGCCTATGAGGCCCATAGAGCCGAAGCTTATCCCGGTTTCGGTAGCATGAAGCAGAACAGATTAATTAACTTCATCTCCTAGTCTGTCGTAGGTTTATTTCCCCAGCAGAATCTGCTGGTACCCAATTCTCACCTGGGTGGGCAGACGAAAAATAATGTAAAGTGTCATCTCCCGGATTCAAACCCTGGACCCTTGAATTAGGAGTCCAACACTCTTACCATTCTACCATCGCGCCACCCTTATTTTATTTTGGTAACGAGATATTGAATTTTTACTTAAGAAAAATTGTTGACGCCGGAGCTGCTTATTGTGTAAATGTTAAACATTTTAGTAAATGAAATTGTAAGCTGTCATCCTCACAATAAAATCCTTTCAAAATTTAGAACGATTTAGCAGCCTGAACGTATCTAGCTTTTAGCTGAACAGACGACACAGAATCACTTCTAGGACAGGTCACTAGTCTTAGTGTAGGTTTATTTCCCCAGCAAAATGTGCAGGAAATCAGGGGAGGAAATTACGACAGACTAGCATCCTGCCTAGGAGATGAAGTTAATTTATCTGTTCTGCTTTACGCTAATGAAACTGGGATAAGCTCCAGCTCTATGGGCCTCATTGACCTTCAAGGAACTTGCTTACTTACTTACTTACTTAGCATGAAATTCAGATTTGGGGTTCTGTAATTTCATTTGTTTGCAAAGCCCTACACAAACATGATGCTCCAAGCTAATCTTTTAATGGCTTATTCATTTAATTTCCTCAGTGGTGGACGATGATGAGGATTATGACAGTGATGAGAATGCCACCAAGCGAAGATCAACACGGAACTCGACTCGGGGCAGAATTCGCTACAATGATTGGGGTTCAGATGAAGAAGAAACTGGTCAGGAGACAGAGGAAGAAGAAGAGGCAAGCTTTTCTGATTTCAGCTCAGACGATTCTAGATTTGCCCGAAAAATGAAGAAGGAGAAGGAGAAACGCCTCAAGGAAAAAGAACAGGCAATGAGGAAAAAGGCCAAGAGACGGGGTAAGGGGATGGATTCTGACGAAGGGAGTGGAGACAGTTTCTCCGACAGCTCCATCGTCAGGAAAAGGAAGCTGCTGAAAAAATTGGTGAAGAAACGGAGGAAAGATTTGAGTGAGAGCGAAGAGAGCGCAGGAAAAGGGAGAGAGTGCAAGAGGGGAAGGAAGAATAAGAATAAGCCCAAGTTGAAGAAGAAGCCCAAAGAGTATTCAGACGATGACAGTGAGTTCACAGAGGAAGAGGACAGTGAGCAGGAGGAGTCAGAGGAGGAGGAGAAGCCTCGGTTTAAGAAGAAGAATATTCTGAGGTCTTCGGATGAGGAGGACAAAGAAACTGAGGAGGAGAAGAAGGAACAGGGGGATAAAGAATTGTCTCAGGAGGGTACGGTAAAGGAAGAGAAGGTAGCTGAGATATCCCAAGAAGCTGGAGGGCAAGTCAAGGAAAAAGAGAAGACGGTCAAGGGGAAAGATAGTAGGGGAGGGGCAGCAGGGACGGGTGGCAAAGCTGGTCAAAAAGGAAAGAAGAGAGGAGAGGAGGAAGGCGTGCCTGAGGGAGTGGTTGCAGGAAAGAAGGAGTCGGCAGAAGGACCTGCCCCCGGGAAGATGAGGCGAGTTAGTGGCTCGGACAAGGACACCGACAGCACACTGCAGGGCCTCTTACCAGAATCGGCAACTTTGACCCCTGGCAAGAAGAGGCAGCCGGCGCGCAGAGGCCGAGGGCAGAGCAAAGAGTTGGCCGAGGAAAGCATGGCAGAGAAAGGAGCTGTTGGAATTGGTCGTGGCATGATGCTGAGAACAGCGTCGGAGGAGAAGGCTACTACTCGGGGAGGGAAGAAGAAGAAAGTGCCCAACTTCCTGGATGTTCCTTCTGGAGGGGAGGATAGCGAGGACAAGGACCAGGAATTCAAGCAGAATAACGTGGCAGCACAACAGAAACAGACGGACCCAGCCGGTGCTTCCTCCAGTCTTGAAGCAGGAGAGATACCCGGAGGCGGGCCTAATAGCCTATCCAGCATGCCCCAGAATGCCGGGCAGCGGCCACCTTACCCGCAGTACCCTGAATCAGGAACAGGTTACCCTCTTTATCGGGGACAACATCCAGCATCCCAGTTTCCAGGTCAGCCACAGTTTGGTGCCCGGGGCCCTAGCCCTTACCACAGTCCCCACCCTAACGCTAGCATGCCGCCTGGCTACCCTCCAGCTCACATGGGCAACAGAATGGCCCACCCCGGCATGTCCTCTCCCCCGCACAGCGTGGCCGGGGGTCATGGACCAAATTCTGGGTCTCCCCCCAGCTCTGTGGCTGGTATGATGAGTGGATCCGTGCCTGCTAGACCGCACAGAATGGGCCATCACATGAACCAGGGCCCACATACCAGGCCTTCGCTTCCCCCGTACCCTATGGGTCCCAGGTCTGGTGCTGGCCCTGGTGGGACCCAGCCTCCTCCCAGCATGGGTCAAGTCTCGCAGGCTTTAGAACCTGGCCAGATCCCACCAGGCAGCATGGTCCAGAGGCCCCAAGACAGCAGCCCAGGCAAAGGGACCCAGTCTGGTAGAGGTAGCATGGGTTCGAACCCTCCGGGCCCTAAGATGGGTGCAGAACACCAGCACATGGGACCAGGCATGATGCAGCAGCACGGAATGAGGCCCCCACCCTTCCACCACTCCAGCCAGCAGGGGGCGCCACAGGGCGAAGGCTCCCCGAATTACCCTCCCAACTTTCCTGGACACAACAGAATGCCGTATCCCCATCCCTCTTCGTTCTATGGCATGAGGTCACCCCCTCCTCGAGGAAACCTGGGGCCCCAGGGACCTCAGTACATGGGCCAGTACCCCGCAGGCATGGGCCCTCCCTCTGGCGCCATGAGTTCCCCTTTGAGCAGCATGGGCCAGATGGCTCAAAAGTTGGGTCCAGGGGGCATGCAGTCCCCACCTCCCACCCCTCCTTCGTCAGCAGCTGGTGTTGGAGAACGCCGTCCCAGCATGGGTTCCCCTCCCCACGCAGAGAACCTTGTGAAGAAAGAGGCCAAGCTTGAGCCAGCGGCAGAAAGCCCCAAGGAGGAGGATGCTGCGGAGAAGACGACCCAGAAAGGCAAGAAGCGCCAGAAAAGCAGCGGCGGCGCCAAGGCAAAAGCTGGCAAAGGGAAAGACCCGGAAACCGAGACTCCTGTGCCATCTCACACCCAGGCCTCTCCCCATTCCCAAGCTCCTCCCCATTCCCAAGCTCCTCCCCATTCTCAGGCCCCTCCCCATCAATCCCAGGTTCCCCCAGGGCCCTATGGCCAGCAGTACAGCATGCCCCAAGGCATGGGTCAGTACAGGATGCCCTACATGCCTCACCAGATGCACAACATGCCCCAGGGCCAGGGTGGCTACATGCCACCTCAGCAGGGCTACCCTTACCAAAACCAAGCTTATTATCAGAATCAAGGAGCCGCTAATATGCCACCCCAACAAGGTGGAGCCAGCATTCCACCCCAGCAAGGGGGACCCAACGTGCCACCCCAACGAGCGGCTAGCATGCCACCTCATCAGAACCTGAACATGCCACCCCATCAGGGTTATCCGCCTCAAGCTCATGGTATGCCATCACAGCAAATGACCGGGATGCCATCTCATCCAGACGGGGCCAGAGTGGGTCAGCGCCACATGTCTCCACCTCAGCAGGACCAAGGCAGACCACAAGGTGCTTTGGTCAAAAAGGAACAGACAAGTGGCCCGGAAGGGAGTGAGCCATTACCTGCAGCTCCAGGAGCAAAAACGGAAGCAGGTGCCACGCCGTCAGAGGCTGAGACCAAGAGTGGAGTCCAGAAGGGCCAGCCCGCAGCCCAGCACTCGTCAGACCCAAGCGTTCAGGCTCAGCAGGGCTACGAACCCGGGCAAACAGGGCACTCTGGGATGCCCCCGTACGAGGCCCATATGTCCGGCATGGGGAAGCCTCAGCAGTTTAGCTCTGCCATGCCTCATCCCAGCCGTGGGTCTCCACGACAGTCAGAGCCAGGGATGCCGAACCAGGGGTCCACGATGACCAGTAAAGGGCCTGGTCTCCATCCTCAAGAAGCTTCGAGCATGCAGAATGTCTCTGCTCCTCTAGGACATGGTGGTGCACCCATGGGTGCTAATCTGCCACCTCAGCAAGGTGGGCCAAATGCTTCACCTCAACATGGAGGATCAAACATGCCGTCTCCAGCACACACTATGCTGCCACAGCAAGGTGGACCTAACATGCCGTCTCAAGGTGGACCCAACATGTCACCCCATCAAGGCGGAGCTAATGTGCCACCTCAAGGATCCAGTATGCTGCCTCAGCAAGGTGGAGCCAACATACCGCCTCAGCAAGGTGGAGCCAATATGCCACCCCAGGGATCTCCACACATGGCTTATTACAACTCCTACTACCCGGGCTATGGCCAGCCCAGACCCCCTCCAGGATCCTGGGGTTCCAACATGGGTCAGTATGGGCCTCAGTACAATCCAGGCATGTACCCATACGGGATGAACCCCGAGCAGATGGGTCAAAGGTTACAGACGCCACCACCAAATGCTCATTCATTGGGCGCTCAAGGGTCGCATGCTCCAGTCTCCCAAGATGGAGCGATGACAGACTCAAAGAATGCTCAGGGCAGAGAACCAGGAGAAAAACCGAGGCCAATTCAAGAGAGGAGGGCATCCTCGACAGATTCGAACCCGATGGCTGCTGGCGGAATGGAGACTGGACACGGTGGAGTGAAAACAGAATCGCCAGTTTCAAAGTCTGCAGTGTCTGAGAACGTCGTAAAAACCGAAGCTGTTGCAGCTGTCTCAGAGGGGGGTCACCAGGGGTCATCTCAGCAATCATCATCTTCATCAATGTCATCTTCATCAAAAGATAAAGCACCGTCTTCTGAGAAAGAAGTCATCCCAGGCCAAAGTCCTGTTGCAGAGGATACCATGGGATCGCCGACATCACAGCTGCCCCCTGGTAAAGCAGAGAGTTCTGGAAACCCACCACCAGCACCATCAACTGCATCAGCAGCAGCAACACCAGCAGCATCGTCATCGCCTGCTTCTCAGCAAGTTGCTCAGTCTCAACAGTCTACCCCTGCAACATCTGGGAGCAGTGCTCAGAGTGCGTGGTCAGGGTCCAATATGGGGCCGCCCTACCACCAGAACATGGGCCAGTGGTCAGGCATGCCCCACTATGGCATGATGCAGCCCTACGGGGGCCAGGGCATGATGGGACCACAGCGCCCGCCGTACATGATGGGGGCCAGTAACCAAGGCCCTCAGGGGGCCCATGCACCTGGGTTAGTTCAAGGCCATGTCAATCAGGGCCAGCCAATGGGAGGACTCATCCCCGGGGGTGGAGGGCCCTACATGCACCCCTCCTACCCAGGTTATGATGGGAGGAGCTACGGTGCTATGGGGCCTCAGCAGGCGTACAGAGATTTCCCTGGCCATCGAGGGCCTTTTCGGCCAGAAGGCAGTGATGGAGGGGAAAGGGCTCCTGGCACCAGCGAGGAGAGGAAGAACTCTGACAGTGCCGGCCAAGAGGAAGAGCCAGGGGAGGTAAATGTTGCCTCCAAGCCCAAGAGAGCCAAAACCCAGAAGAAAGCTGCTAAAGAAGGTCCACTGTCTGCCCGGGGAAAAGGTCCAAAGGGGAAGGGGAGGGGCCGTGGGGGTTTCATGATTGACAACCTGCTTCAGTCTCGAGGCATGCCCGGGGCAGATGAGGAAGGGGCGGAAGACAGTGGAGAGATGTCTGACATTGTGAAGTATGTGGCATCGGATGAGTTTTTCAAACAGCAGACTAGTTCATAGCAATTTCAAAAGTAGAAGCACGCCACTCTTTCCCTGGTCTTCATGGTGAAGAGTCCGATCCTTATCAGCTTGTCTCAACTGCCATATAGTTTGTTGTCCTCAATGACGTGTACACTCTACTGTTGGGGGACATGTAGACTCTAGTGTGAAGCTGATGTCATGTTGTTTCTGGAACTTTCCTGCTAAAGATTCCTGTCTTTCCAGAGGCGAGGCATGAAGAGCAGATGTGAAGGTTGCTGCTGGTGACAGGCTAAAGTCGTGAGGACAACAACTTTTTGTGTACAGTGTTCAGAAAATCCCTTTTCTATGAAATGTGTATCTCATGTTTTTGAATGTTTTTTTTCCTGAAAAGTCTTCTGATACCTTGTTTTTTTTCATGTAAAATTAAAATAGATGTGTTGGTCTCATAACTTTTTTTTTTGGCTTATCATTCATATACTTTTTTGTAGTTCGACTTTTGTGAGTTTAAATTTCAAGCGATGTGCATTATTATATTTGCATTTTTTATCTTTATGCATTTTTTTGTTGATTGATCAGTGAAGAGGTATGTACCTACACATTGTGAGATGAGTTTGCTTGATTATTTTCTTTTAATCGCTATATTTGTTGTTGTGAACATTAAATTTTCATTCTTCCATGATGAAGCTTCAGTGTACATATATTATGTTATGACAACAGCAAGATGTATAATGGCATTATAAGTGTTATCTCTTTAGTGAATAATTTGGAATCCACCCCCATGCCATGGCCAAATCTCATCCATACTCACGTTTTGAAATGTCTAATCCATGCTTGAGATGCTAATTTTCCTTGTCCGACTTCAGTTGATATTGTATACTTTTGTCCTAGGAACATGCTAGTTCCTCTATTCATGCCTTTGTAATCAATGTTCTGAAAGTATCTTTTCTCTCCATCCCCCATTGTTTCAGAATCTTTTCTCTCCATCCCCCATGTTTCTTAAAAATGTTTAATTGCTCACATGGAAAACTACAAAATGCAGAGGAATTGAACAAATGTTGTCAAATTTAAATGTTGCATTTATGATTAACTAGCATTTGGAAAATGCCATTGTTGGAAAAAAATAACAACAAAAAAATGCAGGAATCAAAATACTGTTCAACTGTAACAAAAAACTGTAGCAAAAATGTGTCTCATCTGTATATAAAACCAAGTTGTTTGTGGGTGCTCCCTTCTCCCCCGAACAGGTATCTTTGTGCTATATTTTTGTAAACATTTTTTGGTTTATATATTTTTTTTGTTTCCTTCATCATACATAAGACAAATTAATTGTGGAATGAAAACCCAGATACAATAACAAGGCCGCGGCTTGTATTATGAAGTTCACACAAATTCATCTTCCGTGGTGTAGTAGCTGAATGGTTAAACTGTTGGATATAATCCGGTCTGAAATTTCTGGGTTTGAATCTGATGGAGGCTAGGTTGTACCCTTGGGAAAGACTTTACATCATTTTTGCTCTTCTCACCCGTGTGTATATTGGATACCAGTGTGTTCTGTAAACCTACGATAAACTAGTGTCAGATCTTGGAGATTTTTAAAACAGTCTCTAGATCTTGGAGATTTTTAAAACAGTCTCTAGATCTTGGAGATTTTTAAAACAGTCTGTAGATCTAGGAGATTTTCCTCTTCCTTTGTTAAAAAACCAGGATAAGCTCTAACTCTGTTGATCTTATAGGCCTTGAAGGAACTTTACTGTCTAGAAGCATGTGTCGAAATTAAATTCTTCATCTTCCATCACTGTATGTAGAAATCAAACATCTTCCAGCACCGTGCAGACACTCAGCTCATCATCTACCCAAAAGTGTTAACACTGCCTGAAATGTACCCAAACAAGGGCCATGAGCATTGTGCTGTTCTGTGGTATATATTTGGCACTTTTGGAAACCGTTCATCTTGTTTTGTATTGTTTTTAACTTCCATTGACTTCATCTAAGTTGACCATTCTTTTCATCGATATAAAATTTAATGTAATGGCTCCCAAGAACGATTTCAAATGCTTGTCCTTGCTTGAGAACTACTTCGTAGGAACTCACTTGTGAGACTGTTTGAGAAATTATTGTGACAATAATGTTTGGGCGAGATGAGATAAGTATAAGAGTAAATCGTTGTCGTTGCTAGAGCTGAGTCAGAACAAAAATCGTTATGAGAGCAAATATTTGTAAATAGTTTTATTTTTGTACAAACCGTCCTCAACAATAAAATTCCAACATTTTTATACCAATTTTATGATTGCATATCATGATCTATTATTTGAGATTGATGAATATTATTGGGCTTTTTTCTGCAATTGGTTGCATTGTGCGTAAGTCTTGTGTGTGTGTTGTCTTTTTTATGACTTGATGATGTTGCATGTTTTTTCTTTTCCTTAACCTTTTAACTGCCAAGTTCACCGATTGACGAAAAGCAATGCCGACATTAAGGGTATGACTTCGCTGGATCCCCATTTCAGTCTTAAATATTAATAAAATTAATGTATATATATACTGCCCACCTTTTTTCCCCACACAAAAAATAAACAAACGAACTCTGAAATATTTTTTTTAATCAAGTTCTTGTCACAGTGTCATGTTGAAACAACATATTTTTGCTTGGATTCAGCGACAAATAACTGGCGGTTAAAGGGTTAAGAGAGAACCTTACGTAGTGTGCATGTTGTACGTTCTCCTTTTCAACATGTAGTAAAGCCTTCTGCTCAAGGTCAATCATGATACAATTTCCTTAACCCTAGTACTGCCCAACAGAATGTACCAGAGTGCCAGGGAAGATTTTTCAAACGTTTACACATGGGTGGGGTGGGACAATTACACCAAATGATAGTTTTTTTATTCACCTTTTGGGATATATACAAAGAAAATTGGAGAATTCAATGGGTTTTTTAAAAATATATTTTGGCTTTTTTTATTTCGACGCATTTGTGTAGTTGGGCAATACTAGGGTTAATGGCTTAGCAGTTCAACATACTGGCATCGAACCAAAGGGAAATGGTTCAGTGCTCGATAAAACTCGATTTTATAACGAAGACCAGTTTTTATCACCTTGGTGTGCGGATGGGGGAACCAAGAGAGCAATCTGCCTAAATAGCTGATCATGGAACTCACTGTTTTGCCTTCGCAATATCTATGTTCCTAAACCTAGCCAGATAACTTTTGAATTGATGCCACCTGAGATTGGTCTGGTACCCATAGAAGAAGAGCTAGGAAAACAAAGATGGAGATGGACTGGGCATACTTTACGGAAATCACAAGGTAGCATTACCAGACAGGCACTGCAGTGGAACCCCCAGGGAACCCGAAAACAGGGAAGGCCAAAGGAAACATGGAGAAGGTGTGTGGAGAGAAAAAAAAGGAACAGGACAAACATGGTTAGAACTGGCAAAGTTATCCCAGAACAGAAGAAAGTGGAAATCCCTTGTGTGTGGCCTACGCCCTGATAGGGATGAGGGGCAATGATGATGATGATGATGTCTCCCCTTCAAACAAACTATCTGTCCGTTACTGCTGATCCAAATCTTTGAACAATAATTGATGCCATGTATCTAACCAATGTTGGAGGGAGCTGTTACAAGATACAAAGCACATCAACATAACACATGTACAGGCATGTACCAGAAGTAAATTGTTTCAGATCTTTACCCTGGGGCAAAAGCTTTGAAAAATCACATTCATATGGTTGAAAAATGTTGCAGGGTTTTTAATGTGGACTGTAATGTATTAAGAACTGGTAAAGTTATCCCGGGACAGAAGGAAGAGGAAATCCCTTGTGTGTGGCTTATACCCTGATAAGGGTGAGGGGCAATGATGATGATGATGTATGACCCAGGACAGTCTAAACACCAAATCCTCCCAAGGCCTTGTTTTTAACTTGGTCTGGTATTAAATGAGAAATAAGACTGATGAACATCCTGAAAGTCTGAAGGAAATCTGTTCAAAGGAGCTCACTGTGGGAACTCATGTTATGTTATTCTTTTTAGCCGTTGTTGCTTCCGTTAAGAAAATTGTTTTTACTTATTAGTCAAATCTCCTTATTTACTTGTTCCTACTTATCCCTCTTCTTTTCTCCGTGAAATACTTAATTAAAGAGGGTTTTTTTCTCACTGTTTTCATTGTTGCAGCAGTAGTGCCTGGAAAATTTTGCCATACAAATTGTTTTCTTGAAACCATATTCCCCTTGCATAATTAGTTTTAGGTTGTGCAAAGATGCAATAATAAAGAAAAGCTTTACCAAAAAGAAATTCAAATGATTGTTAAAATGAGGTTATTGCTTCATTAAAATATTAAAATGTAAGCAGTGAGCTGTCTTTATCATGTGTTACTATTGGTAATGGTTTGTTAATGAAGAAAAGAAGATTCTGTTGGAGACCATAGCAATGATTTGGCTGCCACCACCCCAATGAAACACTTAAGATAATGTTAGATGCTTTTCAGTGAGGCTTGATGGGTCCAAACTCAAACAATCAAATATAATACATGTTATGTTATGCTGCATGGTCTTCTTACAAACAAGATATATTGATGTTAGAATAGCTTCGATCACAAAAATTCTTGTGATGATGAATTTCACTTTTTAATTTTTTTTTTTTATTATTATTCATAGATCTACTTCTTGTTAGCTTTCAGTGAAGTTGTATGGGATTTATTCGGAGGAATTTTTGTTTGCAGTACCAGTTTTTGGTCTGATGGAAAATGTCATACATTTTACTTGGTTTGATGGAAAATGTCTTACATTTTACTTAGTCTGATGGAAAATTTTTACATTTTTCTTGATCTGATGGAAAATGTCTTACATTTTACTTGGTTTGATGGAAAATGTCTTACATTTTACTTGGTTTGATGGAAAATGTCTTACATTTTACTTAGTCTGATGGAAAATGTCTTACATTTTTCTTCGTCTGATGGAAAATGTCTTATATTTTACTTGGTTTGATGGAAAATGTCTTACATTTTACTTGGTTTGATAGGGACTACCTACTATTCTGCCCCTGCATCCGCAGTTCAAAGGTTATGTTGAAGCTAGTGCTTATGTGTGTCCAAATGGCTAATACTTTCTAAGTTTGTCGAATGGAATATGCTGAAGTGAGATGGAATTTTTTTGAGTAATTTTTTTTTCTGTTCAAATTATTCCTTAACTTCTGTTATATTTTATTATGTAACATCCCTCTTATTATATATGTCTTTTTTTCTTTGTGCCTGACTCTCCCTCCCCCTTTTTTTCACATTTCAACACTACCCCTTATCTCTACAACCCAACGCTACCCACTTACAAAAATTTTTTTGCTTTACATTTTACGACCATTTTATATTTTTCTTTATCTAATGTCATTTGAGTATGCTTCTTCTATATAGCTTATATTATCTTATATTACCATGTAAACTTATGATGCCCATACCTGTGAGAAAGCACTCATCAGCATTGTCTCAGTTTTACCATTTGAATTACTTGCTTCATGTTTTACACAAACCATTGCCTCAGTTTACAAGTGTCGTATGTCCACTTTTCATAAAATCCAAGTTAAGTCTGTTAAGGCCACCAATAGACCGTCATTTCCATTTGTTGTATTTCCACAAAAGTTGAAACCTGTACAGCCAAGCGAAATATGGAGAAGATGTGTGGAGAGAGACAAGGAAGGAACAGGACAAGCATGATCAGAACTGGAAAGTTATCCCGGGATAGAAGGAAGTGGAAATCCCTTGTGTGTGTGGCCTGTACCCTGATAAGGGTGGGGGGCGATGATGACGATGATAAAACCTGTACAGTACCGGTACATGATGAAGTGTGAGCTGAAAAACTGGTTTACGCAACCACCACCCTGATTTGAAGTTGACAGCATTCAAATTTTTAAAGCCTTTCTCTAAAAGATGATCCATGGACATATGGCATTTGTAAACTGAGGCAACGATTTAACTACTCTGGCATTTAAGGCACAATATATGAGAGACCAGCTCCAAACAAACAGTGAGGTTTTATGGACCATCACATTGGATGAACTTGTGAACATGCTATTATTGACTTTGTCTGATGTATTGACCTCTTTGCAAATCAAATTTTGTGTAGAATTTGAAAAGCATTCTTAATTCGAAATCGTATCCAGTTTTCTTGTGATGTTTCAGTTTCAGTTTCGCTGGCTATAAGTTACTATAACTATAACTGCCTCTGTCCATATCTATCATGGCTAGGGGTTTTTGTTGTTGTTTTTTTTTGCTGTAGACTTCATTCAGTACTTAGTGTGGGTAGCTACTTCTCACAGTTTGTCTCCTTGGTTAATGGTGGGAGAGATGGATACTAGAGTTTAACCCTTTCCCTGCCAAATTCACTGATTGACGAAAAGCAGTGTTCGCTAATTGCCAACATTAATATTGATTCCCTGGATTCTAATTTCAGTTTTTCATATTAAGTAAAATAACCCCACTTCTTTTCAAAGAACAAAAATAACTTTGAAACAGGTTTGTACGAAGAACCAGCTACAGATAGCTGGCAGTGAAAGGGTGAAACTATGAACAGGAAAGGAGGTGGGAGGGGCTGGAGAATCTCTGAGTACCCAACATGCAATGGACCTTTCCTGTGTAACTTTTTTCATCAGAGTTTAAGAAAGGATGCCCATTTTCATGTTTCTGTTTCCTGTTGAACAATAGTAATGGGTATGATGAAAATACTCTTACTGCTGTTGGTAGATTCTTTTCCTGAAATGCGGGAGAGTGTAGAATTGAAGCTGAGGCCGCACTGGTTTGAAAATTGCATCATGTTTTTGGTTGGGAAAGCGGGAGATGTTCTTATTTTCTGTTCCTTTCTGTCTTTATCTCGTTTCATTTTGCTCTCTCTCTCTCTCTCTCTCTCTCTCTCTCTCTCTCTCTCTCTCTCTCTCTCTCTCTCTCTCTCTCTCTCT
>JBDFRD010052196.1:0-14563 GCA_039654405.1 Bullina lineata | reverse complement strand
GTTCCGCTTCACGCTACCGAAACCGGGATAAGCTCTGGCTCTATGGGCCTCATTGGCCTTGAAGGAACTTACTTACTGTCTACTGTCTAGGTTCTCTTTGTACAGTCTGTGCCAGTTGTTTCTTGTGGGTGTGGAGTGTATACATTGTCATCCTAAATTTCTCTTAACGAATGTTTATTTATTATTTTTTTTTAATAGATTTATAAGTGAAGCTTTTTTATTTTGTCTCAGCCAGACACACAGAAGCTCTTACAAATACAGACATTTCTCTTTCATAATTATCAGGATGTATTTTGAGTAGGGGGGAACCGATATTTTTTACTATTGGCAATTTGATGTGATATGGGAGAAAAAAACAACCCCAAAACAAAGCAATCTGTAAGTACATAATATTTGTTCGATTAGATATGGTTTTTGGTATTTTTTCTTTTTTAGCTTGAAGTGTCAAGGTGGTCAAAAAAAAAAAATTAATATTGAAAGTCCTTCGATTTTAATCAAAAGCATTTTCAAGTCATCAGATTTTGAAAAGAGCAAATCACCGAATGTCTTGATAAAGAGTTATTGTAAAATTTTTCTTTCTCTTTTCAAATGAACAGACGATGTTCAGCGCCTTCAGTCAGTGTTAGACTGTGCTCAGCGCCATATCCACAGTTCTTCCCAGTTATTCCGTCTGGCTCAGGATACTTTCAAGATAGCTACCCCGGCCGATGGGCCCAAGTACATTCCTGCTCTCAAAGCTGCCTTTGAATTGGGTCTTCAGGTATTGCGTTATGTTTTATGCATGAAATTTACCTATAGACAATCTGAATGTCATTTTTTTAATTGATTTTTATGTTGAAATTATAGTAAAGAATATTTTATGCTGTTGCGAGTTAAATTTTAAACTTTTTTAAATGTAAAGATTTAAAGGTAACAGCTTAATAAAACAGCACTGATAATAATAATAAGAAGAAAAATAATAAGTTACATTTATACGAGAAAGTTGATTTTCACTGTAATTATGCTCAAGTTTTCTGTTCATAAAAAAATTTTGTTTTTAACATTTTGTACATATCCTAGGTAATGCGTATGACACTGATGACCTTGAACTGGCGCCGTCGTGAGATGGTACGGTGGATTGTGACTTGTGCCACAGAAGTTGGTACAGAGGCTCTGCTTTCAATTATGCAGTCCTGGTATCAGTATTTTGCCCCTGTAGAAGCTTCAAGTGAGTACTTCAGTCAATCAGTCATTCAGTCAAACAATCTATTATTCTTTTGTTAATTTTTGTCCACTTCAGTCTTAAATCTGTAACCAGTATAGGTTTGAACAGGTCATCACAACCAAAATGTGATAAACTATTGATCCTTCAGAAGAAAATTCTGAAAATGTTATTGAAAAAAGGTTTTTCTTTTTTTTTTTTTTTATTGTTTTTCTGTTGTTCTTTGAATGTAAATAAAGTAATCACATTATGTCAATGACTGGATTCTAATAACGTTAATGATTATCAAGAATTTTAAGTACAGATCTCATAGTGTTAAGTGTCATTTACGAAAGTACCATTAGTCCTGGTCAGTTGCATGTTTTAATTATTTACTTTTGATAATGTGCCACCATTTAAGTTCTTTTTATTTCTTCACTTATTTAAAACCTAAAGATTACTTGGTCTTAACATTCACTTGTTAATGTCTTCAGTTCCTTAATATACTGTTCACTGTTCAGTTAAAACTACGTTTCTCTTCTCAGGCACTGTGGCCATGACTGTGATGTCTCCAGCCACAATGATGCAACTGAACGCCACGTTCGTCCAGCAGGAAGAGCTGGCTCAGTGTGCCCGAACACTTGCTCTTCAATGTGCCAAACGAGATCCTCAGAACTGCGCCCTCTGTGCGTTGAATTTATGTGAGAAGGACAGCATCGCCTTTGAGACTGCGTATCAAATTGTGGTGGAGGCGGCGACCCATATCATCAACTCCAGCCAGCTCTTCCCCATTGCTCGCTACATGGAGCACCGCGGCCACCCGTCTCAGGCATTTCGTCTGGCCCTGTTGGCCATGAAAGGCTTACACGTAGCCTACAATCAAGACACACACCCTGCCATCTCAGACATTCATTGGGCCTGTGCCCTTTCCCATTCTTTGGGTCGTGCCGAGCTGAGTAGCATTGTGCCCATTCTGGTGAAAAACATCCAGTGTGCCACTGTGCTGGCGGACATTCTGCGCAGGTGCACCATCACGGCCCCGGGAATGGGCTGTATGGATGGGAAGCGACGGACTCTAAAGCTGCTGAGTTATGATAAGGCCCCTCTAAAGCAACTAATGGACCAGACTATTCTGGCTTACGTGCACACGACACATTCAAAGCTGTCCCACATCAGCCCCCGTCATTATGCAGATTTTATCGAGTATCTAGCAAAAGCGAGAGAAACATTTCTCCTTGCCCACGATGGTCATATACAGTTTGCACAACTTATTGAGAACATGAAACTTGTGTACAAAGGGAAGAAAAAGCTGATGCTTCTGATACATGAAAGATTCGGCTTGTAGTGAAAGAATTTTTTTTGGATGAGAATGAGGGGAAGCTTGTTGTTTATCCTTTTGTTTCTGTTTTTCTGCCGTTTTTACAGCATCTATTGTTTCCTTGCTTTGTTGCTGTCGTTTTTGTTTCTTTTATATATTATCTTTGCTTTTGTTTAAATTGTTGTATATATAGATGCATGATTTTCTTTTACTTTAGCTGTTTAAAGTGCATAAGTTACTTGCGTTTGAAGGAGAAATACAATTTCTATCTGTTGATATCATAGTGGTTAGAAATAAAGGTAAAATGAGTAGTTTTCTTTACAAGTTGATAGTCAAAAGGATCAGAATACGAAACATTGTCGAAGAATCCTTAGACCATTTTATGTGATAAAAAGCTGGAGTCGCATTATATGTGAATACTTACTTGAAAAAAGATTTTTTATTACTATTTTTTAGTGTACATATGAGAATGAAGACATAATATGATTATTATTTTTTTATTTCGTAGATATTTACCAAAACACAAAAGGTGAAATGATGTTTATTCTTATTGATAATCTGAATTAATTGTGTACACTCGAGGGGAATGGTAGCATGCATGTAAGTAAAGCATTTTTTTCTGAGAAAACATATGGAGTTATTTGTTCAATTAGAGGAGAAAAATGGTGGGCTTGAAAAATATGAAGAAATAAAAGTAGCAGCCTGTCCTGTTAATTTAAATGAGATCAATTCTTTTGACTTCTGCAGTTGGAATTCTTTTTAAGCAGTGACGCCGAAGCAAGCAAAGTCGGTTTTTATTTTAAGTGGTGGCATTGTGACAAATATTTTATACTTTTGTCTTTGAAAAGTACTAAAGACGATACTACTAAAATAAAACAATCACATCTCATTTCAAAAGGATATTTTTGGGGGTATTAAATTCAGGATTCTTTTTATCATCATTGTTTTGGTAAGAGAAATCTGTTTCATGTGCCATACTATATTCTTGATACAAAAAAATTAATATTTTCAATTCTTTCTTTTTGAGATCTATGAAGTGAGAATGAGGCATTGAGGCAAGAACCAGACCATTTGTCTGGTCGGAATTGTAGAATTTCAAGACAAAAAATACAAACAAAGAACTTCATTTTTATCATAACTTCTGTGAGCATTTTCTCAAATGTAGCATTTGCACATTGCGAAACCTGTGAGCATCAGTAATTGGATGTCTTGTTTGGCATCGTGCTTGTATTAAGAAGGGGTTGCGAAGAAAAACAGGGCCAAAATAAACATGCATTACCTAAGATAAGAAAGGATTTAGATTTTCATGAATGAAGTGAAATATAGTAGTATTTTTTTTTACTTTGTTTTGGCAGATTTTTACACTCTTTCATTTTCAGGTAGTTCCTTTTAAGAAGTTATAGTTGAAAGTAACTTTGAAAAATAAACGTACTTTTTGGAGTCAAACAATAATGACATGCTGAGATAAAGCAGTTGTTAGTTATAAGAAAACTCACCTAGCTGACTTGATTAAAACTGAAATGGAGAATCTGGTTAGAGTGATAGCATCTTGGGGGAGATTGCTTTTCCTCAAAATCAGAGACAGGGAAATGGTAATACTAGTCAGGCCTCACTTTTGAGCATTTTAGTAACTGTAGATGTTTTACAAAGTATTGGCAACTGTGAATCAGGTTCATTTAACTGAAGCTAAACCCTTAGATACCAAGGAATCGTGAATGGTTTGCTTTCTAGTGCAGGAAATTTCTTTCAGAGTGCTACAAGTATTATATGAAAACTAAGGGAATTGGCTTGTAATACAGTTTTCACTGTCACTGTGCATTATGTTTTTAAGAATGTTTACATCATACAAGAAAGATATTTTTATTCATTTTGATCATTATAAATGTACAGTGACTTTTTTTTTTTTTCAGGCTCCTTGTGATTAAATTGCATTCTGGCCTTGTATGTAATACTTTTGCATTACTTTTGTCTTTGCTTTTTTCAAGAGATAATTTATATTACAGTAATGTATTAATAGTCAAATGGGAAAAATTAAAATTGTGGTGAATTGTTATTTTTTAAGAGAGGCCATTTTATGCAATGCTTTTTACAGTACCATCAATGTGTTCTCATTTTTTTCTTCTGTGTTTTTCAAAAAGAACCTTTTTTTTAAAACTTCTCTTTCATCTCAAATGCCACGCATAATTACAATATGGAAAGATCTCATAAAGATACATAGTTGCATTTTTTTTTTTTACGGCATCCATACTTGACTGCAGTATCATTTCATCATTAATGCTTGTGAAGCCAATAATATGAAGAAGCAAGTTTTGTACATTGGTGCTGATCCAAACTTTACAGCTACTGGGATCAAGCGTGACTCTGTATTATTAATATGAACTTCCATTCCATAGCCCATAGCAATAAGCAACCCGGTTACGGCTTCCTGCAGTGCTGTCGCTCTCATAATACACATTTGTATTAAGTCATTTGTAAAGTAATTGATGAATGTTGTGACAATAAGATCCCAGGTTGTCAGTGTTTTGGTTCATTATTTCATGCAATATAAACATCAGGTAATTTATTGATATGACATTTCTGTGTATGTTTGGAGGGAGGGGGAGCACCATGATGATTTTTATGACACATTTGTAAAGTTCTTCATCTCTTGTATTTTCTACCCTAGTATTGTTAACATTGATTCTCACTGCTTAAGGGGTGGAGAGGAGCCCTTTACCTGTTGTTGTTATTGGATACACCATTTCTGTTTCACAGCTTTATCAATCTGCTTATCGAGCCGTCATTTCATCATACATCCCGTCTATTGACCATGATTTTACGCTTGTTTCTCATTTGACAGGGATATCCGGTCACTCTCGTGAGGAACCAGATGCGGGACCAAATCGTCAGTTGATAATATTATAGAATATACAAGTGTTCAGCTTACCCAGTTGTTAGTGCAAATAGAATAAAGTCTAGGGAAAGATCAGGTCCATGGTCCCTACCTGTCTTTCTGTTGAGCATTTGAAAGAAAAAAAAAGCATCCATTTTTATTCTAAATCATGTCCATGTAATAAATGTTGAGAGCATGTTCGCTTTGAATAGGTTGTCTATTTCATTAAAAGATGGGAGAGAGCGGAATCTGAATAATAAAGAAGAAAAAAAGCATGGTTTTTCTATGATATTACATAAAAAAGATATTCCTTATTCATCCTCAGGGGAGATTCATTATAATGTTGATGTGAGTGTATGAAGAGAAAGTGATGATCATAGAATAATTGACAATAGAATGATGCAATTGAAAAACGAGAAATATACATTGCAGTTTTCTGGAGAAAAAACAACCTAGCTTTCATTTTGAGCTTTGAATAGAGAGCAGTTGTAATGATCAGTTAATTTCACATGTTTATAAAGGCCAGCGAAGTGTATAAATAATACCAGCATTTGAAATCTTAATTGAATGGTTAAGGTGCACCTTAGTCTAATTTTATTAATCGAGTAACAGAAAGGATTCAAATAATTTTGAAAGGAGTTCTAATGCTGACATCTGTTTGATATTTCACTGTGGTCCAGTTCCCACTTCTATCACAAAATATTTTTCTTTTGACTGTTGGGTTTGTGAGTGTTTGTACGTGCTCGGCTCGCACATGTATGCATGCTTGCGTTAGCGTATGTGTGTGTATGTGAACTGTTTGTATGAGGGGTTCTTATTTATGTCCCGTCTCCTCTCAGCCCAGTCCATCCTACATGAAATGGTGGACAATGGTTAGGTTTGTTGAAGATGCATGTTGGAGAGAATTTGGGTCCATTCAAAAGATGTCCACATTCCTTGTTGGGGCCAGTTGCAATGATATTAGAGCTCTGAAGACAGTGCCCAAGAGTTAGGTACACTTGCAATGACTGCATCCATAGTTAATAAACAAAGTCCAAGTCTACCTCAGTATGTTTACTTGTGAACTAATGTAGCTCAATTTCGTGTATGAAATCTCAGAAGTCTAAACAATGATGTACCTTGAAACCCATTTAATAAGTTATGTACTTTGTCACACTGCTATATATAATAAACATTGATTAAGTTCAGTTTTGTTGTTCCCAGTACAGTCAGCACATGTGAAGTGCAGGTTATTTGTCTGTAGTTTGGTCCCATGAAATAAGTCCTAAGTGTTCCTATTTTTTGTTACATGTCTTTTCTCATGGTATGGTTGCATTTACTTTATGTCAATAGTTCTTAAAAATCTTTTCTGAAAACAAAAAAATTAAGAAAAATGATCTTAAACAGTGAATTATACCATATGGTTACAGGTATTTTATTTTGAAGTCACCACTTTTTTTTTTATGCAGGTGGAACCTTCCGCTTGTCATAGAAGCACAACTTGGTAGTCAGTTCATTATGCAAATGTTTCACTTTACACTTTAATATTTTTAATGATAGAACCTTCATCTGAGTAGACCCCTGTTCTCCACTTTTTGCAGAAGTGCAAGTAAGCAGTCTGTACATAGATTTGTAGTTCTTATTTTGTGTTATATTTAATCTGTTCCATCCTGATTTCAAGCAAGTTTTCACAATGCCATGGATTTGTGCCTGTGCTTCCGGCTTCCATTTGAAACTTTTCCCTGTGGGCGCAACTGCTTAGTTATGTATTTATGAAAACTGTAAATGGATTCATGTTCATGATCATTCATTATTTTTGTGTACGTCAGACCGACATTGCCCTCAAGTACAGAAGAATTGCAGTTGACCTTATTCCAATCAATAATTTTACCTCAGTACTGTGTCAGCTCTAAAAAGATGAAAATTGATCACTCTTGTGGTTTGTTGCAAATTCAAACATAAATTAATACTGAATTCAAGAAATTGTATGTCGTGAGAATTGCCATTAAAAAACGTTGGAGCTCCTTCATTGTTGCTGAGAGGGCTTAAAAACTATGCACATTTGTGACGAAGCTGGCTGACACTCCCTACCCTCAACACCTTTCAAATGTTTATCCCTCAGCAAATATTTGAGAAGAAACAAGAATGCCTTGAGTGCCTGAAAGCTTGGTGAATAAGCACTTAAGTGGTACCACTAGCTAAGCACCACAAGTGTTACGCTGGATTTGATTGAATTTAAACATTTAATAAGCATGCTGTTGGGTTTTTATCAATAGAATAGCAATGTCTCTGTGGCAAACAAATGCTAGATTTCAAAAGAACGTATTGACTGTATTTCTGTGGCATCATGGCCAAGGTATTTGACTCATGGATGAGTTTGAATGCTGGTCGTGCCAGTCTCATAGTCTTAGATGGTTGACACAGTTTTTTGTCATGCTATGGCTGCCTTAGAAGAACTTTTTTTTTATGCCTAGCTCCAGGTTGCCCTTTTGGAGCAGAAGAAAACCTTCAAAAAAAAAAATCTTACAATTAACTTCTCTCAAAAAAAATGTAATTTCTTAACCTGAAATGATAGCGTTAAAGATCCATGAGAGAAAGATGCAGATATCTTAAAGTTTGGGAGTATTGTGAAAATATTATAGTTGGTTACTTACAAACTTGGAGTTAAAGGAGTAAAAAAAATTCCTAAAATCTCGAATTGTTCACGTTAAAGTAAAGGAGGAAGTCAATTCATTGTGACTGATTGAGAAACAGTAATCGACTGGCAGTACATCTTTGGTATAGGTTTCAAAGTGCCATTTTGTGTTGCTCTTGAGTGCAAATTCTTTGAACCTCTTTTTTAACTTATTTTACTTGGTTTACTTCTTTCCCCTTTAACTTATGTTCTCATAAAACAAATCATTACAATATTATCGTATGAGTAAGGAGTGTCTTATTTGAAGCATGTTTTGGAATATATTATGTCATCGACCTGAAATGCATACATGAAGCTATTTTCTTTTTAGGAGAAATTAAGACTTGCAAAAGGCAAGAGCCTTTTATCTTTTAACCCATTCACTGCCAGCTATGTGTAGCTGATTTCTAGCGAAAACATTATTTTTTTGTATGAAATAGTGAGAAGATATTGATTTTAAAAAGCCTAGTTCAAAGTGTTTTTTGTTAATTATAGTTATAGTATGGAAAAGAAGTTGGGTCATGTTAATTTGTGTTAAAAATTGAAAGTAAGATCCAGGGAATTAACACCATTATTGTTGGCAATTAGCAAACATTGATTTTTGTTGATCAGTGAACTTGGCGGTAAAAGGGTTAAAAGCTGTACATTTTATTATGGTACATGTGGCAATAGCAAAGCATCTCCATCTCACTGTCCTGGGCGCTGTGTCAGTTGATAGCCCTTTCGCCTTTCCAGTACATCTCTCAACTGTCCCATTCTTTCGCTGTTAAACTTTGAGTCATTTATGTGTGCATTTTTTTTTTAATCACAGAATTCTGTTTATGCTTCTTTTCCATTTAATAAAAAGAAATTGGATTTTGAAAGTTCTGGTGAGATGTATGAGTAGCAAAAATGTGTGTAAGTCAGAAACAAGTGTAAGAGAACTGAATTGTCTTCTCATTTATACATATGTACTTCCATCAAAGTGCAGCAATTTTAAAGAGGAGTAAGTGAATCTTAATGATGGAAACGTCTTGAAGAATATTGTCCACAATGATTCGGGTGTGATTTGGCTATACACATATGAAAGATAGATGTAAATTTCTGCATTTATGTCATATTGAATGCCAATTGTTCTTCCAGTAATTTAAATTTAGTGTCGTCTTTGTATTTCTGATTCACATTTTGAAACAATAGGAAAGTTAACAAATTTCTAACCATTTATTTTTTAATTATTATTTTTATTATTATTAATTGTCGTGCTGTTCATCAAGAAGATAAAACTTTGGCAAAAGAACTCATAACACATTGATCAAGTGTCAACTGACCTAATTTCTGAGTGTTTCCGTGCATCCATAAAATGTACATTTTAATTAAAAATTTAGCCGCGCAAATCCTGTCGATTCTTTACACAAATTATAACATTTTTGAAAAAGAAAAAATTATATTACTCTTACAAAAAATGTCCTTTTCACATGAACAGAATCATGACGTGACAGCCTGGAAAGATTAAGTTATTTGTACAGACGACTTTCCTTTTTCTATTCTTTTCCTATTCATAAATTGGACAGTAGTGTCTTCCAACTCCCCAGTAATCATGTAAATGTCACTATTTTCATGGGAAAACCCGTTTAATAATTCAGTCGCTTTTTATTTTTTTGGTGCACCTTACAAAGTTTTATATGTCTGCTTTCGCACCACCTTCAGCAAATCTTTGTTTAAGGTAAACATTTATAAAAACTTATTTTATTTTCTGATTTCATTTGACAAGACACAGTCCAGGAGACGTGTTATATATATATATATAGTATTTTTTTTCTTCCTTGTAGTGTCTGTATTTGCTATTTGAATGCATGTGTACACAGTTGCCTCATTTTTAAATTTGTACAGCATACCTGAGTTGTCAGGTGATAATGCTATTTTTCAAGTAATGTTCTAAATGGTATCAACATAAAAATTGTGTGAAGGGGTGTAAGATGTTTACATTTGTAATAATGCTTAGAGATCAAGTGATACCTTATGTTTTTTGTTTGTTTTTTGTTTTTTCCCTTGTGGCTGGAGTAAAAACCTTCTGTTGTAAATATTATTTTTCTAGGTTCCCACTTTTATAAGTTGATAAAGTTTGAAATGAACATGCCATTCTGTATTAAGACATAATATGATACATTTAATAAGAGTACAAATGAAACTGCAGAATTAAAAAAAAAAATAAAAGTAAACAAAAGTTGATTTTAGAAGGATTATTACAAATCTTATCTTGGCAGTATATTATCATCTCTATATTATTGATAAGCTCATGGTTATCTTTTCTTTTGATAAGTAAAAACAAAACAAGGAACAATCACTGACTGAATGTATGTTCTCCTTTTTATACATACATTTAATTTTTGCTGAAACTCCACGAGCAATTGTTCAATGTTTAATGTATGTTCTGTGAAAAGTGGTTAACACCAGTACTTCTTCAACATTTTTTTTTAACTCTGAGGGTTGTCATGTCTTGATTCTGAAAGGGTGAGTAACAATCAGTGGTAATTGCTCAACACTTAACCCAAAGGTATTTAGGTTGCAGTACCTGGTAGACCCCAAATCAATATTGAAAATGCTGTTTACCAGATGCTTACCATTCTCTTTAAGCAGCGAGGCCATGCATGTAAAATACAAAAGTCGTAGTGTACTAAGCCTTTAGAAAAAAAAAGAGGAAGCGAAAAACAAACATTGCATGAAGACGCAAAAATACACAAAAAAAGCAGCAGAATTCCATGAAGACTGGGTGGTTTTCATTTCTTTACTGATATCATGATCATTGTGATGGTCTGTAGGCGTGGGAATGAGTTTTCCGAAGAGTTAAGCCAATAAGAAAGAGAAATTATGTAGTGCTTAAGGTGACAAACCAACAAAAAATTTCCATTTTTTCCTATTTTTTTTTTATATTTTAGTTTTAAGACAAAGGAAAATGAACAATTTTTTAGACATCCTTTTTTGTTATTGAACATTTGCAAAGGCCAAACTGCTGTGTTGTATTATTTATTATTCCTGACCAATTGCATTCATAAGTAACACTTTTCTAAACATTCAGTAACGAATGATTGGCTATTCTTAATATTGTTCATTAAAAATGAGACGTAATTTTTCATTTGAAGATATCATTTAATATGAGTTAAACTATACAGAGTGAAATAGGGGGAATTTTTGCTGTAAGCCTGTTTGAAATATATTTTTATCAAGAAAAGGATAAGGCAAGGATCATGAGCAAGAAAGGGAAAAATACTTTTCATTCGCCAGAGAAAGGTGCTGGGTTGCTTTTAGTCATCTGATAAGAGAGAATGTCTTTTAGAATATTTGTGCTTGTTACTGGACTCAGTTGTAAGACTTAGATCTGCATGTGTTGTGTATTGTGTTTGTCTTTTTCATAAATAGCAATGAAGAATATATGCTCAAGAATGCCAAGGTCATAATAAGTCTCTTTTTTTCGCTTTGATTTTTCTATTGTGAACAAAGATGATTTAACCATTATTTTTTTGGGGCTACACTTCACAATATCTGGGTTAGTGAGCTTCCTGTTAGTTACTGAGGAAGAAAAACAAACCAACCAGACACGAGACAAGCTTTTCAATAATCACGCTCACTTATACATAATAAATTATACTTATACATAATATGGATGAAGGCAAAAATGGTGAAGAAAACAATTTTTGGGGCTCTTCAAGTTAGTTAGAACCATGCTTATTTTTTTTAGATGCTAATGAAACAGTGTTACCACTTTTTGGGTCACTGGAAGTGTTTACCGCTTCAGTTTCAATCATTTGCTCTTTTGCAGTGACTCAGGTGCGAACATTTTGACCAAAAACATGTATGGCTGTGTTGGTGCAACACGCCTCTACCATATACCTCCCTTCTACTGCCGCACTCCACACTTGTCACTATTGGTCTCCCTCTCTTGAAAAACGCTTAGACAACTTGAGAAAAAAATAATCATAATAATTCTCAACCCATTCCTGCCATTCTCCATCGCCTCCATCAATGTTTTCGAGTCAATGAATCAATACAAAAAGCTTCAATTTGCAGCCATTCGTTTGTGTGTACCCATTTAATTAAAGTATTAAAAAACACTAGCTGCCTCCCATGATATTTAATTAGTTGTGAAGGTGACAGCTAACGGTCCAAGTTGACAACAGTGATATGCCAGAGAGAAACAGATAGTAGGGGAATATTTTTAATGATGTGTTCTGTACATTTCCTGCATGTTTGCCGTCGTTTGTTTCATTATGAGGGTTTGGTGATTTCATGTCATTTTAAAAGCTGCTTCTTGAATAAACTTTGGGCTGTTGTATGATTGCTTTATCATGTGATGTTCAAGTGAGTCATCTCCACGTATGAGTTTATTATATTATATTTTGTCACTGAGAATATGTAAAAAAAATTATAATAATAAATACTGAAACAGAAAAGACAGAATGGTGAGAATATATTTAAAAAAATATTTTGTTTTATATTTAATGCCAGACATGATAAAATAAATAAATGAGACAAGTGAAATAATGAGATTTCTGTTTGTTGGCTTTTAAAAAGAAATGTCTTTTCTTCTTTGTTCCAAGGTTTTAAGTTTAAGTGTTGTGTGTGCGTGCGCTTGCGCGTTCGTATTATATGTATGTGTAGGTGTTTGCGTTCCTGTGTGTGTGTGTATGTGTTGGTTCGCGAGCGTTTTTGAGAATTCTCATCAGTACAATGTGCTGTTTGATAAACACTGTCCAATGAATGACCAGCTAGCCTTACAAGACACGCTGAATTTGAGGGTATGTTATTCGATTCTGTAGTAACAAACAAGGATCAAATCATTAATTCTCAAGACAATGAGTGCCTTTGTTTTGATTTTTGTTTCAACTTCTATCGCAAATCGACTATTGATGCAATAAAAATTACTTAGTTTACAAAACTGATGTTAGCTGCTACATGCTTCAGACTGCCGCACTCCACGCTTGTCACTCTTGAGTCTGTAGGAGAAACAAGCGCAGCTGGGCATGGAATCTGCTTCTTGTTGCTGGACTGCTTTTTTATTTCACACTGGTAATGAGTAAGGGAAAGAACAGTTTGCGGATTAAGTGAGAGAGTAGATGGAGCAACTGGGAGTTGAGTGAAGAGCTTTATCTTTAGTACAAACATTTATCGCGGTCAACATCTTGCAATAGGGAAAGTAAGCAAGGCTTTCTTTGTAATGGTTTGACCATCAAAGCCTTTTACCCTTGGCAAGACATAAGCCACGGACAAGCGATTTCTAACGTCTTCCTCTATCCTGGGCAATTTTTGGCAGTTCCTTCGTCCCAACTTTCACAGGTCCCTGTCCACAACGGCTCCATGTCTCTCGTGGCCTGCCTCTGCCTCTTGCTCCTTGTGAGTTGTATAGCAACTGTCTTGTAAGGTTGTTTACTGGTTTTCGGGGTGTGTGCCCAATCCAGCGCCTTCTACGTTATCTTATTTATTCCTCTTATTGGTCTTTCCCCATAGTTCTTCATTTCTAATCTTCTCTACTCAATTGATATTCATTTTTTGAAGATATCTATTGATGAATTATGTTTGCGCTTTTGTCAGTGCATCAGTTGATGCCTTCCATGTTTCGCATTCACACAAAATCACTGACTTCCCATTTGAAGTGAAAAGTCCTAACTTAGTTCTCCAGTTCTCTTTGTTTGCTTTTCCCAACTCGAAGCTAACAATGAATGTAAAAAAGCGGAAAGACTGCAGGGAAGCTGAAAAATACAAACTGGCAATCACAAATAAAAGAAGATATCCCAAAGAATACAAAGAAGCTAAGTACAGAACCCACAGGGAAAAGAAAGAGAGGCCGACCTCGTAAAAGTTGGAAACGAGACACGTAAGAAGAACTAAAGAGGCTGGGAACCAACTGGAGTGGGATAGCTAGAACAGCCCAGACCAGAGTGTGATGGCGAGGAGTTATTGATGGCTTAAGCACCAACTGGTGCCACAGGCCTAACGTTTAAGAGGCCTATAGAGCCGGAGCTTATCTAGATTTTGGTAGCTTGAAGTGGAACGGATTTTTACTTCTTCTCATCAGGACGATAGACTGTTGACCTGGGTGGGGAAAGGGAAAATGCTTTAAAGTCTTTCCCAAGGACACCACAATCACCTACCAGATTTGAACCCTGGACCCCTGGATTAGGAGTCCAAAGTTCTAACTAATCGGCCACCATGCCACCTAAGTTCTCTAAGTTTGGTAATACCTTCAGTTTAGTTTTTAACAACTTGCCGTTCTTTGAATTTCTTTTTCATGTTTGCTTTTCATATTTTAAATTTGTAACTTTATGCTGTGCTGTTTGAAAAACTGAAGTATGTTTCAGTTTTATCAGATTTTGCATGAGGACAAACAGTTTTTCACCAACATATAGTCATACAGTCTTCACAAAAAGTTAAGGACCAGTCAAAATAATAGGTGTCATTTTCAAAAAAATGATAAAAAAAGAACATTTATTGTGAAATTCGGTAGTAAGGCTAAAGGGGTCAATAGCGAATACCTTGACCACTGTGTGGATGGCACGTGCACGTCAT